>JAKCPI010031416.1:0-57380 GCA_023213315.1 Euborellia annulipes | reverse complement strand
TACGCTTATCAGTCAGCGTGTCTTCTTAAACCTCCAAGCTGATAAAAAGAGAATAAAGAATTTTATCATTTATTGTTACGTATAAAAAAAAAGTCATTTTCCAACAGCCTCAAGTGAACAACAAGATGTCGATTAAAGAAAAGGGATGAAATTAGTAGCGTAACGTTTTTTAGCTGCCCCCCCCGCAAACCTTTATTTCGGGCCCCATTATTAGACCTTACAAAAAATATTTTTAAAATACATGAATTCCCTGAAGCCCGGGTCCTCTCAAAGACAAATTTTCATTAAATTTTTCCGTTTTTTCCTGAGGAGATACAGTTTTTTAGCCCGGCTCGGCCCGTGGGCCTCCCAAGGTCCGCCCCCCGCATTGCGGGGTCTGCGAGGGCGTACGTTACGCCACTGGATGAAATACGACTATTGAAAGAAAAAAAATTTGGTGTGATTTAACCAATTTTACATAACTTTTCTTTTTAAAAACAAATTTGCTAGATTTAAATTCTATTTAATACAATAATATAGGCCGATGGTTTCTAGAAAAAAAAAAAATAATATTAATCCCTTTATTCCTTCCTCAAGGACCTTCATCACAGCGTGAGCCTTATTGATGACAGGTCCAAGAGCTACATTATTATTATTATTATTATTATTTTATAATAATAATAATATTAATAATAATAATAATACAAAAATATAAATATACGTAAGATGAATAAATAAGCAAAACAAGAAATTAACAAATAAAATAATTGTAGGCCTACATAATATAAATTCAGTCAAATTCAATTAATAATAATAGTAAGGTAATATTTTAAAACTATCTTCTGATGATATGCAGGCTCGGAGCCAGGGATAAAATCTAATTAATGTTCTTATGCCCATTTGCACCAACACATCTTACAAGGAGAGTACACGGTTGACTCGTCACCGATTTTGATCTCCTTTTATTTGGGAATCTATACTGAAAAATATTTGTATTCTGATCGAACTTTTCGTCGAATGCGCCCTGTAACAATTTTTTTTCTCATCTGAAATTTTAAAATCTGAAAAGGATTGTTATAAGGCTCAAAGAAAAGCATATCAACAACAACAACTGATAGCGTAACGTGTAGAGGAGAGGATTAGTAATCCAGGGATCCCACGTTCAAAACCTGGGTTGTCATTTTTTTTTTTTTTTTTTTTTTTTTTTTTTTTTTTGTATTATTTATTATATAAAAAATAAATATTATATTATATTATAAAAATATTTTATTTATATTTGCGACATATTTATTACATATTTATACAGAAAACAATGAATAATAAATCAATTAGATACTGTATATTGTATATATGTCCGAAAAAATATTACCTTTTTTTTAGAGACGCAAAATTTTTGCCACCAGCGAAACCAAAATTTTCTTCATGTGCCGTTCGCGGAACATTTTCTCTTTTGTGGAGCCAACATTTTCGCGCTATGGGGTTGCGCAAACATTTCGGGGGGGGAGGCGAGACCCATTATTGGCTCTATATTCCTATATATGTAGGATATATGCCCTCGGCCCCTCGACCTCCCCCTTATATACGCCCCTGAATTATTCATTTATATATCTAATTTACTTATTATTCATTGTTTTCTGTATAAATATGTAATAAATATGTCGCAAATATAAATAAAATATTTTTATAATATAAATATAATATTTATTTTTTATACAATAAATAATACTAAAAAAAAAAAAATGACAACTCAAGTTTTGAACTTGGGATCCCTGGATTACTAATCTTCTTCTCTACCCGTTACGCTATCAGTTGTTGTTGTTGATATGCTTTTCTTTGAGCCTTATAACAATCCTTTTCAGATTTTAAAATTTCAGATGAGAAAAAAAAATTGTTACAGGGCGCATTGGACGAAAAGTTCGGATCAGAATACAAATATTTTTCAGTATAGATTCACCAAATAAAAGGAGATCAAAATCGGTGACGAGTCAACCGTGTACTCTCCTTGTTAGATCTTAAGCCCGCCTTGAGCGAAATGTGGCATTTTATCTATTCAACTATTTATATATATTTTTGATGAAGCTCAGGAACCCTCTTTACAATTTCCAATAGGATTCGGACCAGTAGATTCAATTAAAAGTCAAAAAGTTTTTAAAACAAAACTTTATTTGACCCCAGACAATGTTTCGTCCACTTGCTGTATGACTTCTTCAGTGGTTGGCTAAAATATTAATACAAGATGTTTTTAATTATCTCTCCTATTTTTTACAAACTAAAAATAAAATTGTTCATTTAACTTACAGTCATAGAGAGCCATTATAGTATAAAATTATTAAACAGTCCGACTCTGTGATTGGTCGAAAATTGGAAAAAATGTATGCAAAAAAAAATAGGTACATAGGGAATCAGCCAAAAAACCCATGCAATCAGACGCTAGGGTCATAAATGACGTCATATCGCATGCGATATAACCAAAAGCGGATCCAGAGGTGTTTCTCGGGGTTGGGGTAATCTGGTGTGACTGGCCGCAAAACACACTATTTTTTTTCTGTTTCGGTAATTAAAGGCGCATTCTGTACTTGTTTGCCAGAATATAAATACAAATCAAATTTTTAAGTATTAATTTTTAAAATTTTTTTTATTTTTTCATTGCATTAATTTTCGACCAAGGTATTATAATCAAAATAAAAAACAAATAAAAAAAGAGATATTTTTAAGCACGTTCGCTTAATTGCAGAACTGACTACTGCTCTTGCTAAAAGTGGGGGGGAAAAGACACACATCTTCAGGCTTGAAAATATATTTATTATGGGGGGGGGGGGGGGGGGGGGGGGGGGGGGGGGGGGGGGGGGGGGGGGGGGGGGGGGGGGGGGGGGGGGGGGGGGGGGGGGGAAAAAAAAAAAAAAAAAAAAAAAAAAAAAAAAAAAAAAAAAAAAAAAAAAAAAAAAAAAAAAAAAAAAAAAAAAAAAAAAAAAAAAAAAAAAAAAAAAAAAAAAAAAAAAAAAAAAAAAAAAAAAAAAAAAAAAAAAAAAAAAAAAAAAAAAAAAAAAAAAAAAAAAAAAAAAAAAAAAAAAAAAAAAAAAAAAAAAAAAAAAAAAAAAAAAAAAAAAAAAAAAAAAAAAATTTATTATTAATTACAATTTACTTATTTTATACCTAATGTTGTTTCTTATTACACAAAATTGTTTCTCCATACATATATCAGTCACAATAAACATATTACATTATAAGCTATTTTTGAGTTTTATTTTATGCCGGTAAATAAAACTCAAAAATAGCCTATAATGTAATATGTTTATTGTAACTGATATATGTATAAGATACAATTTTGTGTAATAAGAAACAACATTAGGTATAAAATAAGTAAATTGTAATTAATAATAAATATATTTTCAGGCCTGAAGATGGTGGATAATTCCCACCGAAACTGCTTGCTAGCACAGTAGCCAGTTCTGTAATAAAGCGAACAATAATAAAAAAAATATCTCTTTTTTTATTTTTACAACCTGACCTATAATACCTTGGTCGAAAATTAATGCAATAAATCTTCCAATCCAAAGAAATTCAAATTTTAATTGCACTAATCCATTGAATGAACGTAAAAATATTACATTAAAAATTATTTATTTATTTTTTTTCGAAAAAAAAAATATTTTTTAACCTCGGGGGGGGGGGGTAATTACCCCCTTCAATTGGATTAGATATATTTTATTTATCTCGATATGAATTTGTTTCTCATTCATGTTTTTTTTTCGGCATCTTAGGCCATATATTTAGAGCTCCAGGCACATTTATTTACACCATTTATGTTTAAAACAAGTATTTTCATAAAATCTCGGTATTTAATAAGAGAGAGATGTTCATGTTGGTTAAGCAAATATGGGCGTGTCTAGGCCCTTGGATAGGCAAGCTCCAATGATTTGCCAATCTTGAATGTCTGTGTGTGAGAGGCCTCCAGGTTTTTTTTTCGCCTTGAACTTAGCCATCATGCATGCCACTTGGCCGACTTTATTTGCAAATCAAGTTTACGTTTTATTATATAATGATAGATAGAAAAGATATAAAAAAAAAAAAACTATAACAAGCAAAAAGTAACAAAAGAGACGATTTTAGTGTTTCAACGAGGCTTTTTAAAATTTTGTAACCCTTTTTCGGGCTTCTCATCACCTTAACTTAATGAAACAAAAACAATAAATATTTAGAAATATAACCTAGGAAGGATACATGTTCGGAGAGCAAATAGAAAGGACGATTTTACTGGATGTATTTGGCCCCTGGATTACCGCCAGTCAATGAAATAAAATTCTGATATAATAAAAGAAAGACGAACGAACGAGTCCTTTCTGAACGAAAAAAAAATGAAAAGAACACAGACAATCAGTGGCGTCATTTTGGCCCCCCCCAGGCCCGGGGACATTTGCCCAATTTACATTATTTTAAATAAAATATTACAAAATATATCTACGATTATATAAACTGTACAAAATTAAACAATTAAGGTTGTTCGGACAGTACCTCGTAAGTGATAATAGAATCTAAATTTTTTTTTTATAAAATTAAAAATTTGAATGCCAAAATTTTTTATTATAATTTAGTCGTGGCCTATCATAGTTTATAATTGAGATTAAGTTAATAATTTAATTACCTTGAAAAATAATAAATGAATGACTTTTGACTTGAGCAGTAGTTCAGCTAATAAAAAGACTGGCAACATTGCATTCATTAGCTATCTATTTTAAATCTTAAACGCCTTCAATTTTATTTTATTTAATATATTACAATGATTAATGCAAATCAGTTTAAATACAATGGAGGATTTGCGAGAAAAAATATCGTAAAATTGAAAAAAAAATGTAACTGACAGCTAGAAAAGAGAATTATTTTATGCGACGTTGCCAGGCTGGTCTGGCTCTCGAACTTCCTTATTTTTAAATATTGGCGACTGTCATTTTGGAGAATTTTTTGACTTTCTTGATAAAATAACTTTAAAAGCCTTGGGCAGAAACTCTTGATTTTATGTTTAACGTATTCTTCGGAAGTGAATTGATAAAATGTAAGTTTTTTTGTTTTTGTATCTAATGCAGAGGTGGCTATATAATTCGATATGTGTGGGTTTCGTCGATATTTTCCATAGACTACATGTTAAATTTCAATTTTTTTAAAATTAATTACACGATAACCCTGCGTCAGATCTGCTTCAAAATTTTATTTTAAACGTATGTGATAGTGATTAATAACATATTAAAAAATTAGCTTTTAATCTAATAAAGTGCTTTAATGTCCGAACAACCTTAATTAAAATGAATATCTTTTGGCCAAATTTGAGTACCTAATTGCAAGTAAATTTTAAGAAAAAAAAATGTTTGCCCACTCCCCCCCTCTTGAGAAACAGTTAAAATGACGCCACTGGAGACAATTGATGTTTCTGTTCGAAGTATTGGCTGTGAGAAGTATAGAAAGAATATTGTGGGCAGGAGCAACCAATAAAAAGACTCTGTATGCAGGTTCAATCCCCGAGACGTTTTTAGACGTTCTTAAATAAAAAGAACCGAAACGTTTTGGAAGCTGCTGCTGATGTTTCTATCACCAAATATATGAATAATTTTTGAACCCATCCCGACAACAGTTTGGTTATTATAAAGGACTGTGTCCTACAGAGAGGATATTTTCTTTCAATTAAATCCACTGCGCGTCAATGAAAACGTAACACTTTGTTACTTCTTAAAAAGACTTGTTCTAATCTATCTTAATGATTCTTTAATTTATTAAACATTTAATATGAAATATCTTATACATTTCTAAGTAAATTTAACACAAATACATACTCATTTTAATTAATAATTACAATTTAAATAAAACAAAGGCAAAAATGTCGAATTTCTAAAATTTTAAAATAATCTTTCCATTTCAGTTTTTCTCTGTCTATCTTATTGGGTCTTATAAAAACAAAATTTTTAATTAAAATCCCAAAAAAAACATATCGAGATATGTTGGTTTGTCAGTCAAATTGAATTCTTTATTTTATGGCAATAAAATTCCTGTATAACCATGGGCGTAACTAGGGGGGGGCGGCGGGGGGATCCCGGTGGGTAGCTTGTTCCCCCCCACCGAGAATGGCTGGCCCATGCCCCCCCCAGCCAAATTCTCTAGTTACGCCCATGCGTAAAAAAATAAAGTTCAATACTTTGTTTAATTATCGTGAACTCCATCTTACGAATTTAAAAGAAGTAAACCTTCAATTATAAAATTTGATACTTTCTTTTTCCTCTCTTTTTACTTTCTCTTGTCCTATATATTTAATTTATACTTATTAATCTACTGTATATCTCTTAGAGTGGTCGTTAAAAATTAAATTTCTTGCGGCGCCCCCAAAAGCTTTCTTTTGATGAAAAAACACTAGGAAAATTTTTTATAATTTTTTTATGTCAAGACAACACGTGCTTCAAGACGATTTAAGTTATTTTTGGGCATAATCAATAATCAATGCATGATGTCTTGACATAAAAAAATTATAAAAAATTTTCCTAGTGTTTTTTCATCAAAAGAAAGCTTTTTAGGGGGCGCCGCAAGAAATTTAATTTTTAACGACCACTCTAATATATCTAAATATATATATAAAGTATATAAAAATGAAATGGGAAAAATAAATGTATCTATGTATATCTTCTGTAGAAATCCACAATTTCCAATGAATCTATTTGAAATTAAGTACACATATAATACATGGACCAGGGAGTAACGTAGTAATAATTTGAATCTCTAAATATTTAATTTTGGGGAATTAATTATAATCAAATTTCTTCAATATGGGAACACAAAATCAACAAGTTGGCCTGGAAATTAGAGTGGAGGTTAGTTGCTCTGTGAAACAGCTTTCTGGGTATACAACTAGAAGCTGGAGCATACCACTGTCCCTTTAAACAGTCATAAATATCTAGGCGCTTGAACTCAAGATCCTTCCTTAACATCTTAACACTTGCATTGCAACAAGAAATATTCCATATAGCCCCCTGGCAAGGCGGAAAGCCCGCCGTAGGCGGGTTTTGCGACTAGTCTAGGTATAAAAGAGCGCACATTTAGGCTTTTGAATCATACCTAGTGAGATTATCTCCCACTTGCCCCTGGATAAATGTTTGCACCAAGAGGAACTTGAGCCTGAGTTGATTTGCAATTCTAGATTCGTGATCCTCGGCTTATCCGATTAGATATGAGCCTCCAAATTTAAATAAAGACTGAAACATGTTATTTCCTAACCCAATTAAAATGTAGAGTTCTTTTTTCATAAAAATACTGCGACACCAAAAAAAAAAAAAAAAAAACAGTTGGGACGTTTTGTACAGTTCACTTGAGGTCTGTCTATACGAGTTTAAGGATACATATTTGAAAATGACACAACATATTGCACGTTGTTGTATTTTTTTAACCTTACCTCCTCCCGCTCCCTCTCTTTCTCACTCCTTTTCAAATTTCTCTTTTTATAGTTGATAATTGGCAGCCATGAAGTTTGTACATAGACAACAACAGTTGGTAAGCGTAGAGGAATTAATTCATTCGGAGGCCATCTTTTTTTTTTTTTTATCTAACTAAATTTTAATTTATTTTTTGGAATAACAAAAAAAATATATCTTCTTTTTAAGAAGGGATTATAGGATTGTATAAGAATTAAAAGATGAAATGGAAAATTATAGAAGCATGAAAATCAAAAAAATTCGTTTTATACAATGACAAAAGTTTAGAGTAATAAAAAAAAGTTATAATACTATACCGAAAATGAAAAGGGTATAGATAGTGCGATCAGAAGGGAAATAAATAAATTAAATGTTTTAATAAATCGCAAATTCTATAGCTCTGATGCAAGGGCGGATACAAGCGGATACAAGGAGGAGGGGGGATAAAGGGGGTAATCACCCCCCCGAAATTTAAAAAAAAAAATCATTTTGAATGTAAAATTTTAAAAATTAATACTTAAAAATTTGATTTGCATTTATATTCTGGCAAAAAAGTACAGAATGCCTTTAAATTACAGAAATTAAGAAAAAATTGTGTGCTGTGCGACAAGTCACACCAGATTACCCCCCGAGAAACACCTCTGGATCCGCCCTTGCTGTGATATAATATTATTAGGAGGGTAGCATCTCATGAAAAAATGCAGCTATAGTTTTTACTTTCTCTTACCTATGTATATATGTAATATATATATAGAGAGAAAGTATTGGTTTCATGTCAAAAATTCGATGTCGAGATTTTGATGGATCTTCACGTTTTGAGGTCCCCTGAATCCAAAAAAGTGGTTTTCGCGACATGGTCTGTCTGTCTGTCTGTCTGTCTGTCTGTCTGTGTGTGTTCAATTTTAAGCATGAAGGAATTGAGCTATGAGGCTGAAATTTTATATTTAAGTTAAACACCCCCGGGACCGACAAAATAAGCTTTTAATCAAAATCGGCCAAAAAGTACTAGTACTTTACTGATGTACTTTTTCAGTTTTTTTCGATTTTCTCAAAATTCGCTCTAACGATTTTGATTAAAATTCAAAAATCAATTATTTTTTAGATGCCCTTTCAAATGTATATTCTCGTTTTGCCCTCAAAATTGTTTGAAGCACACTTTACTCTTGTGCTTCATAGGAAAGATAGGAGAAATAAATGGTTGCCATGGTAACCGAATTTAAATCTTTTTCTTTTTATTAGATTAAAAATCAATTATTATTTAAACGCCCATTTTTTTTTCGGAGAAAACATATCTCTCTCTCTCACAAAACTATCTTCTCTCTTTCTACGCGTTTTAAATTTTTCTACCTTATCTTCGCATTTGGCCAATGTTAATTTCCTATAGGGATTTGTATGTTAATTTCGATTCAAAAGGGGATCCCCTTTGGAACTTTTTACGCATTTAAAATTTTTTTTTCCAATTCTTATGAAATTTTGTATTTATTTACGAATCGATATTGTGTATAAAATGTCCAAATATGAGATTAAAATTTTGAAAAATAACCATAGTTTATTTCAAGCAATCAACATTTAAAATGCAAGTTTGAAACTAAGGTGCTATGGGAAACTAAATATATCTCGACACAAAAAATCTGGTGTGACCAGCACAGTGCACAACTTTCTCTTACCGAAGGGTAAGAGAAAGTTGTGTGCTGTGCGCCAGTCACACCAGATTTTTTCTTTATATATTTATTCAATTTACATAGCTGGCGTTTCGGTTATTTGTTTGAACCATATTCATTTGTATAAATGGTCATCAGATGTATGTAGTCTATATGGACCCTGTTACGCAAATGAGTGTCAAGCGCCAGGTGCCAAGATTTGAGAAAATTAACATTAAAGTTTTTCTGGTTTAAATTGTTTTGACTAGATTATATATCATTTTTTTTTTTTTTTTTGTCAATTATGTAAATACTGCAATTATGGCAGATATTCATAAATTATTTCTAAAAATACGACTAATTTAGAGAAAAAACAATAAAATATAAAAAAATTATTGCAAAATTCTCCAAGTCCAATTATATTTGTAAAAATGCTTCAAAGTCTCTTGACACATAATTGCAAATTAATCTATGCACTATTTATATTAATAAAATTATTTTAGTTTTATAATTCAAAAATTAATATTAGTAGGAGAAAACTAAGATTTAGAGAAATTATTTTCTAGTCAAATCAAAGACTAGTCGCGCAGCTAGTATTGTATTTGAATTAAAAAAAAATAAAAAATTTCCATGAGTGGAAACATTTTAAGGTCACACCAATTCTAGTTTTCACTAGTTATAAAAACTGAAAATGATCATTGATTTTGAATTTAATAACTAAATTATAATTAAATTCGAAATTGGCCACTAGAGGGCAACACCAGAGCGATTAGAAAGGGAAGCTCGCTAATGTGGCTGAAGAATGATGATGAGTCAATAAAAGAATAAACACTTTGCAACAAACTTTTTTTTTTTTTATTCAGATAACGTTTCGATCACCGGTCAAGGTTATCATCAGGTCTGATAAGACAATTTCAATGCATTACATTAATAAATTGTATGCATATTCGACACGTTAAATTGTTTTATATTGACTCAATAGATGAACGATTAAGATAATTCCCGACACGTAATTTGTTTTTGTCGTTGAGAAATTGGGCGTTTCAATCACGTCCGCTAGTTATTTTTTAAATTTTTCTCGGTCAATTTCAAAGTAGTAAGAAAGTTAATTTTAAACTGGTAACCGTTGGCTCTAGTTGAAACATTATGATTTAATAGGAGAGAAGTGATAACACAAGGTTTTTTGTTTCAAAAAAAAAAAAGAAAGTTATTAATTAGTTATATTATCAATTAATATGGAAGGCGTTCAAGTGGCCTCAGATGCCAAAAAACACTATTGGTATAAAAAAAAAAAAGCTGCTAGCGATAAAATCATTTTCACAGTTGATTGGCTGCTATTATTATTTTGGATAAGACCGAAATGATGCTGTAAATTAAAAACAAAATACACTCCACGCTGAATTTTTCTTTTTGAAGAATCCCAAAAAAAGCACCAGCTTTCTTAATAAACCCGGGAATATAATAATAATAAGAGACCAATCCATGGAAGGAAGCAGGAGCAGCCAAAAATTAAAGCCTCCGATTTTATTACAATAAATGAGACGTTTCGAGAAAACTTTATTTCCTCATCATCAGTCTTTCCTACATAAGAAATACATAATATACCACATTAATATTGAATAAATTGAAAAATTTTTTTTAACAATATAAGATAACACTTACAAATTGTATCTGTTACGGAGTTAAAATCAATTGTATTCTTTTTTCTACCCGAAATAAATGACAAAAATTTAATATATATGATGAATTATAGAATAATAATTGGGAGATTTATTTATTCAATTTTTCATTTTAATTATTTCTATCTATATTATATTTTATTAGTCTCTTGCTATTTTATCAAAGACCAATTCTTTCTGTCTGTTTGTTACGCGTAGATTCCAAAACTACTGTTCAAAGAATGGTCCATGAAGTAATTATGAAAAACATATAACCAAGTAGGGAGGAGCGTAAATCGACAGATCCGTGGTGCGACTCCCGGCGGTACCTACATTTTTCGCTTATTTAAATTAATAAATACTTGGCTACTGTTCAAATTTTCAAGTTTTTTTTTTTCTGGGGTTGGTTTTAGGTTATCATTAGGCCTATGTCAAATTAGGGGTAGCGAACTGCAAGACGAAGCTTTTGAATAAAATCGGCCAAAGTGTACTAGTACTTTGCTGATATAATTATCGGTTTTTTTTTTAACATTAACACTTTTTTCTCACTCATACACACATAAACACAGTCTTTTCGGCTACTCAGGCCATTTAAGACTTTGACGATAACCGTTAATTACTAATATATATATTGGGGGTGCAGGCATTTCTATTTTGGTCTTTGTATTTCTATTTGGTATCCAAATGAGTAGGCTACCAACTGCACCAAGCCCGGGGCCAGTAATATCTTCTTCCTTCAAAATTTCACATTTCAAAAAGCTCGAAACGTTATATATCTTGAAAACTTTCCAGAATCGAGAAATATATAGAGGCTGAATCTGCTCTCTAATAGAATCGAATTGATAATTATATTTATTTTGTATTTTCATTTTATGGTGCTTAGTTAATTAAAAGACATTTATCTGGACAACTCTTACAATTTGTTAGTCATATCCCGAGAGGCCGCCCGCCAGGGCCTAGTGCGGCAGGGTTGCCGAAGTTTTGGTTATCATTTTTACTTTCTCTTACCTAGGTATATATTTGTAGAGAGAGAGAAAGTATTGGATTCATGTCAAAAATTCGATGTCGAGATTTTAATGGATATACACGTTTTGAGATCCCCTCTATCCAAAAAAGTGGTATTCGCGACATGGTCTGTCTATGTGTGTGTCTGTGTTCAATTTTAAGCATGAAGGAATTGAGCTAGGAGGTTGAAATTTTATATTTAAGTTAGACACACACCTAAGGCGTGAAGCTTTTGATCAAAATCGGCCAAAGAGTACTTGCACTTTACTGATGTACTTTTTCAGTTTTTTCAATTTTCTCAAAATTCGCTCAAACGATTTTGATTAAAATTCAAAAATCAATTATGTTTTAGATACTCTTTAAAATGTATATTCTCATTTTGCCATTGAAATATTATCTGAGTACCACTTTACGCACAGAACATAACTTTCGATTACCCAAGATAAGAGAAAGTTGTGTGCTGTGCGACAGTCACACCATTTATGTTAATCACAATTTTTTTCTAAAAGAAACAATATAAGTTGTAGATTTCCTTATTTTTTGTCAAATTTCGATTACCCCCAGCAAAAAAAAAAAAAAAAAATGTTCTTTGGCACGTGTAGTAGCTAAATATTTAGATTGATGTATAATTGATGTCACCATAAAATTTTATATATTTAACGACCAAATACATGTCAGGGACACGCGATGAACGAAGAGAAAGAAAAAAAAGAGATTTTTTTTTTCATACAAACACACAAAATTTGATAGAGAGAAGAGGAGGGCCTTTATTCAATTTGTAAAATTTCCCGTTATGTTGCCAATTTTTCGCGAATAGAGAGAGAGAGAGAGAGGCAAGCAAGCAGGCAGGCAGGCGGAGGCCATTCTATTCCTGATGGACAGGTTTGCAAGGACTGAGTGACTTTTGGCTAGCTTAGACCCGGGCCACTAGAAAGTCGTCGCAATCCTAGCTAGCCACCTTTGCGAAATTTAATTACGTCCGCGTTGGCGCTCGCTGGATTTTTTGGCAAGACTAGTTTTGCAAGCGCGAAACAGAGAGAGAGAGAGAGAGAGACTGATGCAAGAGAAGCCATCGCCTAGCGACGACCGAAAACAGTTATGGCCCGCCGCCTTGCCTGATTTGCATTTGCTGGGGGCCAAATTTGGGATGAATTTTTCTAATAGAAAAGAGATAGAGAGAGAGAAATATTCATATTTATTAAAATATCAAGGACTAAATTAAAATTCGACTGTCTATTTTTTTTTTTTTTATTACGTCATCGAATGCATTTTATTTGGAACAAAAAAAATAAATTCCAAATTTAAGAGAAAGTTTCAAAATAAACACACACATGGATTTTTTTATATTACATAAACATGTGGTGTTGTTTAGGCAAATTAAGGACATTCGGATCGAATAATTTTTATTATTATTATCTGAGAATAGATCGTACTTGTTGGATGGATGACCCATTTAAAGATATATATAATATATATGGACCCTGTTACGCATTAGTGTGTCAAGCGCCAGGTACCGAGATTTGAGAAAATTAACATTAAAGTTTTTCTGATTTAAATTTTTTTGGTTAGAATATACCTATATCATTTTTTTTTTGTCAATTGTGCAAGTAAATACTGTAATTCAATAGCAGATATTCATATATTATTTCCAAAAATACGACTAATTTATAGAATAAACAATAAAATATAAAAAATTATTAAAGCAAAATTCTTAAGTCCAATTATATTTGCAAAAATGCCTCAAAGTCCCTTGACACATGATTGCAAATTAATCTATGCACAATTTATATTAATAAAATAATTTTAGTTAAATATTTTTCGAGATCTTAACAAGTCATAGATATATTCAACAAGACATGTGAGTGTTTTTTATTGGTGAGGCCAAACATCCCATGGCCCCCGGGAATCGAACCCGGGATCTCCGCCTTTCCGGGGCATAGGAGTGCTATCCATTGCATTCCATTCCCTCTACTGGTTTAACAAGCGGCGCATAAGTGGAAAATTTTTCTTTAAAGTTTTTCACGTTTTCGTTACGAGTTAGTAACTTGCGCGACTAACTGCATATAAGGGGAAGTGAGTTTTATTGGTGCAGGTCGAGGGTCCGGTGGCCTGGTGCAATGGATAGCACGCCTATGCCCCGGAAAGGCGGAGATCCCGGGTTCGATTCCCGGGGACCATGGGATGTTTGGCCTCATCAATAAAAAACACTCACATGTCTTGTTGAAAATAATTTTAGGTTTATACAATAATTCAAAAATTAAGACTGAGTTATTATTAGTTCTTTTACCCAGATAGCACAACGTACGTCTTATGTACGTACATAAGACGAACTGTGCTATCTGGTTATGGTTATATAATATTTAATACTAGTAGCTTAGAAACTTTTTCAAACATTAATCAATTTTAAATAGTATTAATATTTTAAAAATAAATACAAAGTGATAACAAAATTTTCTCATCAATTAATTCCTGAATAATAACATGGAAACCGTCAATCAAAGTTTTAATAATGAAATCGACTATTATTTATTTATTTATTTTTTTAAACACATTTCTTTCTTTTTTTTTTCTATTCACACACACACATACATCCAGTCTTTTTCGGCAACTTAGGGCATATAAGACTTAAGACGATACTAGTATTTATAATATCTATTTATTAGGGGTCCAGGCTTAGTATCCAAATGGCTTAAATAAAATCATTGGATTGCCTGGGATCCGAACCCTCGATCCTTGGTATACAAGGCAGTCGCGCTTAGGGATGAAACGATACCACCGAGGTATCGATACTTTTACTCGATACTGGTATCGGTCGCAAAGTATCGAGTACCTACTCGGTATCGATTGAAAAGTATCGATACTTGCTCGTATCGGTCAATTTTTTCGTACAATTAAAGATAAGCAAAAACTTTGCAGCCAGGAGATTAAAGAAAAAACCTTTTATTTAATTTCTATTTGCTGACGTTTCGGTCGCCAATCACGGCCTTCATCATCAGAGACCTCCGAGTAGCAAGTATAAGATAATATTTTTGTACATATCAAAGTAAAAATAAATTGTATATTTTTAATTGCAATGAATATTAAAAAATACCTAAGATCGTGTATAATTGACAATACTTGCCCTGATAAAGGTCGTGATTGGAGACCGAAACGTTGGCAAATAAAAATTAAATAAAAGTTTTTTATTTAATCTCCTGGCTTCAAAGTCCCTGATCTTGATTAAATCTCCACCGCCATAAAACATCAAGTTCTTGGAGAAAAAAAAAACAATTACGACTAAGAAAAAATTTCAGTTTTAGAAGTGCTACCCAAAATAATAATTTTTCAAGATGTTTCCCTGTTGAACACGCAAATAATAAAAATTAAAATACAGTGGTACCAACCAATCCACTTATTTCTATTGTGAATAAGAACAAATGTACGTAAATGTTCTTCCTACCTAATTAATTATCGCATACGTGGACCGAGTATCGATACGAGTATTTGTGACCGATACTTACTTGGTACTCGATTCCAAAGTATCGATTACAAAAATACTTGGTATCGAAAGAAAAGTATCGAGTAAGTACTTGTATTTACTCGTATCGTTTCATCCCTAGTCGCGCTACCAACTATGCCAAGCCCGGGGGAAAATTTATATTTAAAATGGAAATTTTTATGGTTATTATTTTGTTAAAAAGTGTCGTTCGGCCTATTGACTGCTTTAATAAAGGTATTTCTCACGCAGAGAAGCTGGCATTTGGGCTGCCTAACTACCGGGCTTTAGTCTCAATACAATTGCAATAAAAAATGTTCTCAAAATTCATTTGTGTTCTGTTCGATAATCACACCCGATTTTTAAAAGACGTGTACCTTCTAATTGTTATATACTGTATATTAAATTATTAATTAATTTTATTAGCTCCCCCCCTTCCTTTTGAATCATCCAAGTTTTCAATTAGAATAATTATATAAAATAAAACAAGGTTTAATAATCAAAATCAACGACGACGCATTCCAATCAATAAACAAAAAAAATTATAACGCAGCTAATAAACGAGAGGATCAGAGAATATTTTTTAAAAACAATAACCAATGGCGGATTAATTAATCGAATAAAAATATTATCTTTAAAATGACGTTCCAAGGCGGAATAGGAGCAAAGATGTTATGCATGTTTTTCCCGATAAGATGGCGTTGTGTGTCATAAAAAGTAGGCCCAAATATCAAGTAATTCAAAAATTTGCCAAGAGATGTCAGAATGGTGGCTAATAATATTTAATGCATTTGGTTGATTTTCATTGATCTTTTAACAATAAATACTTTATAAATGTTATTATATATTATGTATCTTTTATAAAAGCATAAAAATATATAAATATAGGCCAGATATAGGCTAATACTATATCGTCTGTTAGACTAGCCTGCCATCTATTGCAAGAATGCTGAACTAATTTGTCAGATGAATTTTAAATAAATCATCTAAGCTTATTTTAAAAATTTCTTAATTAATATGTGATTAATAATAACAATAAATTTATTTTTGAACTTGAAAAAAATTAAAGATTATTGGGAAAGATGGATTGCTTGATAACAAAAAATTAATTTTCATAATTTTTTAATAAATCATTAAAAAAAATTATAGCTCGATGTCCCAATAATCACTTAAGAATTGAATTCATTTAAAAAAAACCGCATTTAAAAATTCCTCATAATAGTCGATTTTTTTTTTTTTTTTAAGTACGTTTAGACGTCCCTCCTGAACCCCCAATTATGATAATCAATTCGATGTCTGGATTTTGATGAAAATACATGTTTTGAGGTCCCTTGAGCTCATGGTCTATCTGTGTGCGAAAAGAGCTACGAGGTTGAAATTTTATTTTTAAGTTAGGTACCCCTCCTGAGACCGATGATTTTATTTAAGCCATTTGAATACTAAATGGCGTGCGTGAAATATGAGTGTGAATGGGAAAAAAGTGCGAGTGTTTTTAATAAAAAAAAAATCTTGAATTCAAAAATATCGGCGGAAACTAAATATATGTCGACACAAAGTCTGGTGTGACAAGCACAGTACACAACTTTCAATTAGCGAAAGTAAAGGAAATTTGTGTGCAGTTACACCTCACTTTTAAATAAATAAAATGATCTCGAAATTTTGACAAGAAATCAAATAATGATTCTTAAGTGTCATTTTATTTGTTTTATTTAGAGAATAAATTTTAAGCTCCATTTCTCTCTCCTTTGCTTTCTTTAAGGTCACTTATATAGTAGTTTCTTTTAAATAAGTAATTCCTTGTTCTTGCCTCAATGCTGGACCACTTTTCGTAATTTAACGTTATTACTTCCAGGTTATTATGTAAAAAAAAAAAAATAATATCCATATTCCTATTAACGAATTTTAAATGGCCAAAAAAAAAAAAAAAAATTGAATTGGTTTTAATTTTTGATTAGTAAAAATGTTTGAAATAAAAAGAGAATTATGAATAAATTTCCATTTATAAATAAACTAGGCCAAATTAACGTTAACAAAAATAATATAATAGTAAGAAATGACCTCCATTGAATTTTTTTTTTTAATAAATAACACAAGTAGTGCTCTGAAAATCCGATATTAAAATTGAATGATTTTTAGTGAGTGATTTTATTTATTCATTCAAAGATTTGAAATATAAAATGCATCAGTCCAGTCCCTCCTCGGACTCTTTCCCCCTCCCCCCTCTCCCCTCTCTTCCCCTACGTATTTTAAATAAATATTTATGCGAATTTTATTTGGAAAACTTGAATTGAATTCACTTGCATTTGGAACATCCTTTCTTTTGATGCTGCCTGGTCCAGAGAGAATTTAAATTATCAAAGATTTTATAAAATATCTCTTCGATTGAATTGCATTAGGTGATATTAATTTTATTTAAAACATCATTGCTATGTAGCCCTCGGGGCATGGAGTAGAGGTTAGCGTGCTAACCTCCTATACCAAACGTCGCGGGTTCGGACCCCAGGCAGTCCGATGATTTTATTTAAGCCAATTGGATACCAAATGGCTTAAATAAGAATGCCTGGACCCCATATATGTATATTTATCAATAACGGATATCGTAAAAAGTCTTATATGGCCTGAGTTGCCGAAAAGACTGTGTGAATGTGTGTGTGAGTGTGAGTGTGAATGAGAAAAAAGTGTGAATGTTTAAAAATAAAATAAATAAAAAAATCATTGCCATGTATTTATTTCAATGTTCACTAATGGCATTGAAGTACGTACGGCACGCAAGGGCGGATCAAGAGATGTTTCTCGGGGGGGGGGGGGGGGGGTAATCTGGTGTGACTGGCCGCACAGCACCAAGGGCGGATACAAGGGGGGGGGGTAAAGGGGTAACTACCCCCCCGAGATTCGAAAAAAATACCTTTTTTTCGCAAAAAAATTTATTTTTAATGTAAAATTTTAAATATTAATACTTAAAAATTTGACGTGTATTTATATTCTGGCAAACAAGTACAGAATGCGCTTTTAAATTACCGAAATTAAGAAAAAAATAGTGTGCTGTGCGACGAGTCACACCAGATTAGCCCCCCCCCCGAGAAATACCTCTGGATCCGCCCTTGCACAGCACACAATTTTTTCTTAATTTCGGCATTCTGTACTTGTTTGCCAGAATATAAATACAAATCAAATTTTTAAGTATTAATATTTAAAATTTTACATTAAAAATAAATTTTTTTGGGAAAATAAGTTTTTTTTTTTTTAAATCTCGGAGGGGGGTAATTATCCTTTTGCCCCCCCCCCTTGTATCCGCCCTTGACGGCACGATGGGCGATTGGGATGATAAATAAACTTTTTTTGGCTCTCCTTTTATCTAAAGTTTGGAGTTTGAATAATATTGAAAATTATTCTTTTAAGTTATTCGTATTTTACGATACTTTTTGATATTTTAATTTTTATTAAATTAACATTGACTAACAGTTACTTTTTCTTCTTATTTTAATTAGCTTTGTCGCCGCGTAACCCTGGCTAGGAACTCTTACAGGCTGATATCATCGGGGTCAGATGAACCCTTTTGTTTTTTAGGTTGTGACGTTCTCTCCCTCCTCTTTTTTCATCCTGGCTTGGAACAGGCAATGGCGGAGTTTGTTATATAAATCTATTATTCATATAACAAAGTTGAGAACAATTCTTATTCAATTAATTTGAGTAAAAGTGAAAAAAAATCTGGTGTAACTGGTCTGTTCCACAGCACACACTCTTACTGATGGTAAGAGAAAGTTGTGGCTGTCCTTTTCGTGTCAATATATATTTAGTTTCCTACAGTACGCCATATTTTTATTCAAGATGTACCAATAAAATTTATAAGTATGGGAAAATATTTATATTTTGTTACCATAGCAACCATATTCCTATCTTGTCTATGAAGAACAAGAGTAGAGTGGTCTTCAGAAGATTTCAATGGCAAAATGAGAATATACATTTTAAAGAGCATCTAAAAAATAATTGACTTTTGAATTTAAAAAAAAATCGTTGGAGAGAATTTTGAGAAAATAAAAAAAAAAAAAAACTGAAAAAGTGCATCAGTAAAGTACTAGTACTCTTTGGTCGATTTTGATCAAAAGCTTTGTGTCACTCCCCAGTAGGGTACTTATAGCAAATATAAAATGTCAACCTCCAAGCTCTTTTCGTTCTTGAGATATTTTGTTCACAGACAGACACACACACAAGACAGACCATGTCGCGAAAACCACTTTTCCCCCCCCCCCCCCCCCCCCCCCCCCCCCCCCCCCTTGGATTCAGGGGACCTCAAAACGTGTATATCCATCAAAATCTCGACATCGAATTTTTGACATGAATCCAATACTTTCTCTCTATATATATATTAACATATATAGAGATAAGAGAAATAAAATCTTATTACTATTCCAATTCAGTGCCTGCTTGGGAGAAAAATAGAAAAACCAAGATTATTGCTGTGAAGTAATGTCATGTAGGGCATAATCACGGATGGGTTGCCATTGATAATGGATCATTTAAAATATACATATAGAAATTAAACCTAAATGTCCTAGCAGCCGCGAGAGAAATGTATCTCCCTTCTGAAAGGGAAGATTTTCTAATCCTGACTCATTCTCGTTTTTCTCACTATTTGGTCAAATTCTATTGACAAAAGAAAACCTACCTATCAAAAAGGAAAAAAAAGTCTCTAGTTTTAAAAGACAATTAGGGACGATCATGTTCGTAAAAGAATCAAATCTCTTAATGTGAGCTTAACACAATAATAATCAAAGAGCCTCTTATTGACAAGTTCTGTTCAAAAAGAGCCAGCAGGACTTTTTTTTGTCCTCAACTCAAAAATTTCAGTTTTAAAACGATCTATTTGTTTGTACACCTAATATTTATTCTTTGGAAATCTCTGGATTGTTCTTAAAACATTTAGAAGAATAACTTCTTTGAAGTTGTGTGCGTTTCTGGTTATCTGCCGATACTGGGCTGGACCGAAGTTGAAAAACTTTCTTGCGCTTCCTAAACAGGCTAACGATAGGCTACTATACGAGGTGTGAATGTTTATTATTAAGGTGCGCGTCTCGGGGTGCTAATTTTGGGAGATTGCGGCCAAAATTTTGAAGCTATCGACATCAAATTTTTTTTTAATTAAAGCTATTTAAAATGTCTACAACTTGAAGAATCCCTTTTTTTTATTTTCGACAAAATAAAATTTTTTTTAGAGTAATCGCATTAAAGAAACTTAAATATACTGTAAAGATGCTGTTCAATTGTTTAGCGATGATAATAACACTAGTGGACAAGGTTTTCTTCACAAGAAATCTGATTAGTGAATCTAGTGCATTTTTTCATGCTGAATTCAAATATCATTTCAGTTTTGCCCCATCAGACACAGTTTTAGAGAAATAGAGAAAAATAGATTTTAATAGAAACTGTGCTCTAAAACGGCTCCTATTTAGAATGTTCAAATTATTTTTAACGCGACACCCCGTAAAAATATGCAGATATTTAGAATACATATAAATTTTAAATTTCATCTCAATCGGTGGCCATTTAGACGTGCCGCAAACGGCTTAAAGTTTAGAAAAATCGAAATTTTCAAGATTTTTGTTTGCTTTGGTCTCCCCTAATATAACTTTAGATATCCCTGAAGAAGCAAAAAACATATATTTACGATATTCTATAGTTCTTTGGCTTTCTAAAAATAAGACATTCGTAAAAATCTGTTAATTATTAACGAAATTATTAACAAAAACGTCACCAAAGAAAAAACACAAGTACACTCACTGGTCGAAAATTCAATTGAATTAAAGAAGCGAACCCTGTCCACGAGAAACTAATGTATCCTCTCTGAGAATCGGACTAACTTTAGTTAAATGACCCGATGTTTAAAGAAGATATTATTAGAACCTCGGGACATCTTTCTTTATACTTTTAAATGCAAATGAAGTCCATTTTTTTCGTCCAGTGAGTGTACTTGTGTTTTTTCTTTGCTGACGTTTTTGTTCATAATTTCGTTAATAATTAACAGATTTTTACGAATGAATGATTTTTAGAAAGCCAAAGAACTATAGAATATCGTACATATATGTTTTTTGCTTTCAGTGATAAGTAAAATCTTAAAAATGTCAATTTTTCTAAACTTTTAGCCGTTTGCGGCCTCTGATTGGGCTGAAATTTAATATTTATATGTACCTATTATAAATATCTGCATATTTCTGCGGGGTGTCGAGCTAAAAATAATTTGAACATTCTAAATAAAAGCCGTTTTAGAGCACATTTTCTATTGAAATATATTTTTCTCTATATCTCTAAAACTGTGCCTGATGGGGCAAAACTGAAATGATATTTGAATTCAGCATGAAAAATAATTCTAAAAATTCATATCTTTATTCTTGTGAAAGAAAAAAAGTTCATTTTTGTCGACTAGTGTAATTTGATACAACTTTCGAAAAGCAATAAAATGCTAAAGAAAAATGAATATTTACACTATGTATTGTTTTTTATTACCTTTAATCACAAATATACTTTAATTGCAAAATAAAAGGTGGAGCGATTAGTCGACTAATCTATATTAGAACCGAACAATTTATCCTCCACCTAAAGATGAAAACGGAAATCCACCCTATGTGTTTTATTCAGTTTTAAAAATAAACTTCCGAAATATTTGTTGTTGTTGTTGTTGGTGCACAATTGATTTCTTTCTGCAACATTTTCAACATAAATGATGATAATAAAAATAGATAATTGCATTCCACCCACGCGTTTTCACTTTTTTTTTTTTTAATTTATTATTCTTTCATCAATTATTGATTAAACATATTCGATAACCTTTGTGTTGTTGTTGTTGAGGGGGATTATTCTTTTTTTTTGACAACATATTTTTGTTGCTCTATTGATTTTATTAAAAAGATATAAAATGTATTTAAATAAATATATTATTAATATTTCCTATTGGCTATTTATAGGTATTTGTTTGTTTGGTTTTTTGGAATAATTAATGGAAATGCATTCAATGGATGTTTTAGACGTTTGTCATATTTATATATTATTATTTAGAGGGAGAAACAAAATATAAAATATAATCAGCTTCTACCAGTGGCGGTCCCAGGATTTTGTCAAGGGGGGGGCCCAAAATTTTTTTTTTATTTTATTCATTTAAGCTCTTTTTCGGCAGCCAAGGCCATTTAGACCTATTTTATATATTTATCACCTGGATTGGTAGCCAATGGCCCAAAATATATGATGTAGGGAAGGTGAAGAATAGGGTGGCGCAAAAAACCGACTAATTTTTTTTTCGATCTCGTATTAGTCTAACATGTAGCCTAAGATCCGAAGAGGTCGATTTTCACCCAGCTGCTTAATGGATAAAAAGTATTTTACATGAAATTTAATATGTTAAATAATATATCGTGAATAGGTTGCCTGAAAAATTCCTGTGCAAATTATAATTAATTACAAATTTATAAACTAATTTTTTTTCAAAATTCTTACCCGCTATTTAAAAAACTTTTCTGCACAGGTTCTGGCAAGTTTTCTTGCTAAGATTCTGTTTACTAAAATCTGGCCATTATTTTCATCCAATATTTTTGTTTGGCTATCTTTCCTGCCCAGTAAAATATAATTTCTGCCCGTGATTTGACTAGAGTGTCGCCATTTTCTGGCCAGAATCTGTTTTAGTGTTTCTGGGCAGAAAATATGACCAGAATCATTGCCAGACCCAGAAAAAGAGCTATTATTTTCTACCAAGGTGATAACTACGTTAAGATCCAGTTTTTTAGTCCGCCCGATCCGACCCGCGGGCCCCCGCATCGCGGGGTTTGGGAAATGTACGTTACGCCACTGCCCCTATACAGTATAGAGAAATATTTGAGCTAAAAAAAGTATAAGCTTATATATCGTTGACTTACAAGAAAACACGACAAAGTCAAAAATTGATTATTATTAAAAAAAAATCTGGTGTGACTGTCGCACAGCACACAACTTTCTCTTACCTTCGGTAATCGAAAGTTGTGTACTGTGCTTGTCACACCAGATTTTTTGTGTCGACATGTATTTAGTTCCCGGCAGTAGGGAATATTTGAATTCAGATGTAAAATTTATAAGTATGGGAAAATATTTATATTTTGTAACCATGGCAACCATTTTTCCTATCTTTCCTATGAAGCACAAGAGTAAAGTGTGCTTCAAACAATTTTGAGGGCAAAACGAGAATATACATTTGAAAGAACATCTAAAAAATAATTGATTTTTGAATTTTAATCAAAATCGTTAGAGCGAATTTTGAGAAAATCGAAAAAAACTGAAAAAGTACATCAGTAAAGTACTAGTACTCTTTGGCCGATTTTGATTAAAAGCTTATTTTTCCGGTCCCGGGAGGTGTTTAACTTAAATATAAAATTTCAACCTCCTAGCTCAATTCCTTCATGCTTAAAATTGAACACACACACACACACCCACCCACACACACACCCACCCACCCACCCACACACAGACAGACCATGTCGCGAAAACCACTTTTTTGGATTCAGGGGACCTCAAAACGTGAAGATCCATCAAAATCTCGACATCGAATTTTTGACATGAATCCAATACTTTCTCTCTATATATATATTACATATATACATAGGTAAGAGAAAGTAAAAAAAAATTACCAATTATACTGAAATATCATGAAGAATATTCATCATACCTAGGGTTAGATTATTTTGATT
This sequence comes from Euborellia annulipes, assembly GCA_023213315.1. Taxonomy (NCBI): domain Eukaryota; kingdom Metazoa; phylum Arthropoda; class Insecta; order Dermaptera; family Anisolabididae; genus Euborellia; species Euborellia annulipes. The sequence goes on along the minus strand of JAKCPI010031416.1, from coordinate 33,473 downwards.
TATTGAAGCCAGGACCGGACAGACGACTTCAGGGAATTTAGGGGTATGGAAAATTTTTTGAAAATTAGGCATTGAAATTTGCGTTTTTAGCTATCCTGAGTCGTGAAAAGTTTATAATTTTTTTTGTTTAGTTTTAAAATATTAAATAAAAGTTTTGAATTTTTGTCTGTCCAAAGGGGGGGGCCCGGGCCCCTCTGGGCCCCCCCCCTGGGACCGCTAGTGGCTTCTACGTAATAGCGGATTTAAATGTTTTATGTTCTCTACTCACAAGTGTTTAGTTATAATGAAAGAGAAAGCAGCTATTTGATTTTAAAAAATTATACCCCGTTTTTTAATAAAAAAAACATTCACACTCACACTCACACACACATTCACACAGTCTTTTCGGCAACTCAGGCCATATAAGACTTTTTACGATATCCGTTATTGATAAATATACATATATGGGGTCCAGGCATTCTTATTTAAGCCATTTGGTATCCAATTGACTTAAATAAAATCATCGGACTGCCTGGGTCCGAACCCGCGACGTTTGGTATAGGAGGGAGGCAAAAATAATAAAATAATTATATCAATATATATTTTTTGAATTAATATAAAATTGATAAATAGTTTGGAATATAATTATATTTTAATAGGCGCCGGGACAAGAGACCCCTCTCCTGGCATAGCGGAGCAAATATTTGTATAATAAAGCTTAGGGGGGGGGGGGGAGGAAATCCAAAAAATTTTGAACTTTTCATTTTTTTTGCTTATTTCTCGTAAACTACGAAGGCAGGTCAATAAGTTCGAGAATTCTTCAATGAAACACAGGGTTTTTGGATAAAAAATTATTTTATTTTTCAAAGTAGTCTCCTTTGAGCTCTATATATAGAGCTCAAAGGAGACTACTACCCAGATAGCACAATTCGTCTTATGTACGTACATAAGACGTACTGTGCTATCTGGGATACACTTCGTCCAACGTTTCTTCAATTTTTTTTATCCCTTCCAAAAATAGGATTTGTCGAGGGATTCAAAATTGAGATGATTTCATCGTTGGAGTCAAATCTCTTTCCACTGAGCTATTTTTTCAGGTTTGGAAGCAAGAAATAGTCACTCGGGGCTAAATCCGGAGAATAGGGCGCAATTCGTATCACGATCCATGAATTTTTGCCATGAAGCAAAGGAAATTCACTTTTTTTCCATTTTCTTCGCAAATCACGAGGTAGTCTGCTATTAATGGATGTTAAACAAAAACTAAAAGAGCCAGCTGGTTCAAATTTCGACAGGAGTCAGCTGATAGTTGCCTGCTGACAGGAGCAGTGTTGCCATTTCAGTTAAGAGGCGGGAAATTCAAAAAGTCACGGACTTATCCTGCCCCCTGAGCACCATAGGACAATAAACAAGTTGTAGAGTATTAAATTTGCTAAAATTTGGTACATCAAACGAATTTATAGACCCTATATTACTACTATTAGTACTCACACTCACATGCACACAGTCTTTTCGATAACTTAGGCCATTTGAGACTTTGACGATAACCGTTGTAATAGCAATCCATATCTATTGGGGGTCCAGGCATTTCTATTAAAGCTATCTGGTACAAATCATTTGAAATAAATAGGGGTGATGTAGTCTAAATGGTCTTAGATGCCGAAAAAGTCCTAAAAAAAAAAAATAGTCCTTACTTAATTTTCTCATCCATACATTCAGGAAGATAAATTTGCGAATTTAACCAAAAGTTGAAGCAATCTTTTTAAGGGGTGTCGCTGAAGTTGGATAAAAAAGACGATCCTTATCTCAAGAACGAAAAGTGCTAGAGAGTTGAAATTTTATATTTAAGTTAGGCACCGCCATGGGACGCGATGCGAAGCTTTTTGTCAAAATCGGCCAAAAAGTACTAGTACTTTACTGATACACTTTTTCAGTTTTTTTTTGATTTTCTAAAAATTCGTTTCAACGATTTTGTTTAAAATTCAAAAATCAATTATTTTTAAGATGCTCTTTAAAATGTATATTCTCACTTTGCCATTGAAATCTTCTGAAGACCACTTTACTCTTGTACTCCATAGGAGAGATAGAAGAAATGGTTGCCATGGTAACAAAATATAAATATTTTCCCATTTTTGTAAATTTTACATCTTGAAATTCGAATGTACCGAACTGTCGGAAACTAAATATATCTCGACACAAAAAATCTGGTGTGAAAGGCACAGAAATTTCGATTACCGAAGGGTAAGAGAAGTTGTGTGCTGTGCGACAGTCACACCAGATTTTTCTAAAGAAAATTATTATAAATTAAGTGGCTGATTTAAAGATTTGAGTCAAACTTTAATTTGTCAATATCTCGAAACTAATGTTTTGTGGCTTATGACTATCTTCCACTAAGCCCTTCAAATATTCATCTGACTGCCTGAGTTGATTCCCTGCCAACGCCACTGGGGAGTGTGTTCTTTTTTCCTTCCCCAAGAAGTAACATTGATTGAGTTAGGTAGATATTTGCTTAGAAAGGCCGAGTCTCGTGGTTACGAGTGTTCAAAAAAAAAAAAAAAAAAACTCACTTCTAAAGGGTTCAAGAGAGGAAGATAGAAATGGGGAGAGTGGTCTCTCCCTCATTCCTCGTTATATAATAATGAATGATAAGGAGACTGCGCGTTTGGGTGCATCTGAAATGCAAACTTGAGCGGAAATTCGATGCATTTACAATTTAGATAAAGAGATTCGCATTATTCCAATGTCTTCTTCTTCTTTCTCTTACGTTAGAGGAGATCTCTCTCTCTGTGTGTGTGTGTGCTCGAAAAAAAAAATGAATTGATGAATTCGATTAGCTAAAGCCAAAATTCAATAAAACGCAAAATTTAATTGCATAAAAAGGTGATAAATTGAATAACGATGTCACCCAAAAAAGAAGAAGAAGAAAAAGAAATTGACTTAGAGAGAGAGAGCAAGTGAAGAATTTCATTTATTTCTTGCTTATTTTGTTTATTTATTTTCCACTTAACTTTTATTTATTATTTTTTAATAAATTCAGTGTCGTAGCGACGGGGGGGGGGGCAAGGGGGGTCATCATGCCCCGGGCGCAACTCACAAAGGGGCGCCAAATGGTTCGCAAAACAAAAAATAATTTTAATGTCCGGGGGGAAAAATTTTCCGCGTGACGGAAAAATTAGGTTCCGCAAAAAATTTTTTCCGCAGGAAGGGGAAAAAATTCCGCAAAATCTAGCTTTTCTAAAAAAAAATGTAAAATGATTTGAACGGCAGGGCAAAGAATTTTCCGCAGGCAAGAAAATTTTTGAGTTTGGGCCCCCCCCCCCCCGAAAAAAATTTATATATACGCCCCTGTATAATATTATTTGGTTTTCGAATGGGGGGGGGCGCTAAAATAGTATTTTGCCCCGGGCGCGAGTTAAGCTCGCTACGCCACTGAATAAATTTAAATATATCGATGCAATGAATAGTGTGGTAGGAGACTCGCTGGTGTAGCCGGATAGGGTATCGGCTTTCTTCAAAGTTTTTTTTTTTTTTTAACACTCACACTTTTTTTTCATTCACACACACATACACAGTCTTCTAGGCAACTTAGGCCATTTAAGACTTTATACGATAACTTTTATTATGGATATAGATATATTGGGGTCCAGGCATTCTTATTTAAGCTATTTGGTATCCAAATGGCTTAAATGAAATCATCCGGCTGCCTCGGATCCGAACCCTCGACCCTTGGTATTTGAAGACAGGTGCGCTACTAACTACGCTAAGACCGAGGGCTTCAAAGAAGTTCCTGTTTTGTTTCTGGGCGTGGGAGATTTTTCCATTAAATAAAAATATTTATTTAATGTATACAAATCCCCAAGCAGGCCTTCGGGGTAGGGGTTAGCGTGCTAACCTCGTATACCAAAAGTTGCGGGTTCGGACCCCAGGCAGTCCGATGATTTTATTTAAGCCATTTGGATACCAGATGACTTAAATAAGAATGCCTGGACCACCAATAGATATATTTATAAATAACAAGTATCGTTTAAAGTCTTAAATGGCCTAAGTTGCCGAAAAGACTGTGTGAATGTGCGTGTGAGTATGAGTGTGATTGAGAAAAAAGCGTGAGCGTTAAAAAATATATATATATATAAGCTTATATAAATTTCTGTGATTTGCTTATATATGAAAAACAATTCTGTTTTAAACGTTTTTAGCCAATGACGTGAAGCTAAACGGGCAAAATAAAAAAATATAAATTTCAAGATATATCTTGAAATTCTAGAAATGCCTGGACCACCAATTGTAGTTTTCATAAAATAACGGTTATCGTCAGAGTCCTCTATATGGCCTAAGCTGCCGAAAAGATTATGAAATGTGTGAATGTGTGTGTGAGTGTGAATGAGAAAAGAGTGTGAGTGTTAAAAAAAATAAATAAAAATCCTCAAGCAGGCACTGGATTAGAATATAGGATCTCACCACAACAGCTCCCAGCCCCCCCCCCCCCCCAGAAAGCTCCAGCCCCAAGAAAAATTGATAAAATATGAGGCCTTCAAGGCCTCCCGGAGGATGACTGGTCCCAAGGCCCCCTCAGCCAAATTCTCTAGTTACGCCCATGGCTTTCATCCAGGCAACTCTACGAGGAGAGAGATTGCTGTGACATCCCGTCCAGTGGAAGGGACATAAGGAAGGTTCCCTCTTAGTAATGCATTCTTCGAAAGGAGTCGGTGCTGAGGGAGTCCCTCCTCAACTAGGACATCCTCCCTAGCATAGAAAAGTTTGGATAAAAGGAGCCGGATGGAATCAGAAATAAGTTTTATAAAAAATGTAAAGTCGATGAATGTGACGTGTTTTATATGTAATTTTTTTAAATGTATTTTAAGCCTGATGATGGTTTTTCGTAAGACCGAAACTGTTAATGTTTGGAATACAGTTCTTAATTACAATATTATCGTTAACTTTCAGGAGATTCGAGGGTCTTATTTGTCAAGGAGGGATTTTCAGCACAATTTGCCTTGCTTAACAACATTGATCTCGGTGGTTGTTGTCCTTTCTTCTTGCCAGGCATCACTCAAGAAGGGTATTCTTTATTATCATTCAAGTTTAGAGATAACCAAGCGAAAAAAAATTCAATTTTCATTTCCTCTCCGTACCGAATTCTCAAAATTTATTTTTTGTATCATTCCGTCATTGGACATCAATCAAACCACAAAACAAAGTCCATGAACAAGTTTATTTATTTCCCGATACTCCTTCACTCATTTCCACCCCTCCGTCCCGTTTGAATGGAATTCAAACAAAGCTTGGAAAACTTTTAATGGGATTGCTTGTTTTCTTTTAGGGGGGGGGGGGAGGTTTAAAAAATGAATAAATAAATAAATAAAATCAAGGGAATTAGAATCCTTCTCCGGTATTGATTGGAGTGAACAAATTCCATCTTTTAAAAAAATAAATAACAAAAAAAAATCTTTTTATTTTTTTTAAATCTCTTCTCTCTTTGCTTTTTAATAAATTAAATAAATTAATATAATAAATAAATAATCTGCTTAAAAGCACAAGATATTGGACAAACATCAACAACAAAGACAAAAAAAAAAAATAATATATAATAACAAATTAAATAAATTAAAAGAGTATAATCTCTAAAAAGGATATTTAAAAATAAATCTGGTGTGACTGGTCGCACAGGACACAACTTTCTCTTATCTTCAGTAATTGAAAGTTCGTGTGTGTTTTGTCGAGATGTCACACCAGATTTTTTGTGTAGACATGTATTTAGCTTCCACCGATATATTAATATTCAAGATGTGAGATGTATATATGGACCCTGTTATGCAATAGTGTGTCAAAGACCAAATATCGAGTTTTGAGAAAATCAACATTAAAGTTTTTCTTATTTAAATTGTTTTGATTAGATTATATATCATTTTTTTTTTGTCAATTGTGCAAGTGAATTCTAGCAGATATCCATAAACTATTTCTAAAAATACGACTAATTTAGAGAAAAACAATAAAATATAAAAATTATTTTTGCAAAATTCTCTAACAATTGTAAGTCCAATATATATGTGCAAAAATGAATCAAACCCTCTACAAAAATTAAAACGGAGATATTATTAAAGTTATTTTATTGTTATATTTAATACTAGTAGCTTAGAAACTTTTCATCAAAATTACATTAATAAATTTTAAATAGTATTAATATTTTAAAATAGGGATATACAGATATCAGAGCAAAAATTTTTCCGCAGGATGGAAAACTTTGGTTCCGCAAATGAAAAAATGTTCCGCAAAAAATTTCGTGTGAAAAAAAATTTAGTATTTCCGCAGAAAAATTTTTGAGTTCAGGCCCCTTCCCCCCCGAAAAAATTTCTATATACGCCCATGACTTTAGTTGACCGTAGCCGCAGCAATTCATCTATTTCTTTCTGAAACTAATACATATTTACCTATTTATATTGTTTGTCGAATAAATCTAGACAATTAAGATGAAAAAAAAAAAATTCCGCTTTTTTTACTTTCTCTTACCTCTATATATAACACGTTATGTTAATATATATAGAGATTTTGATGGATATACACTTTTTGAGGTCCCCTGAATCCAAAAAAGTGGTTTTTGGAACCTGGTCTGTCTGTCTGTGTGTATGTCTGTTTGTCTGTCTGTCTGGGTTCAATTTAAAGCATGAAGGAAAAGAGCTAGGAGGTTGAAATTTTATATATAAGTTAAACACCCCCCGGGGACGTAAAAATAAGCTATTAATCAAAATCGACCTAAGAGTACTAGTACTTTACTGATGTAGTTTTTCAGTTTTTTTTCGATTTTCTCAAAATTCGCTCCAACGATCTTGTTTAACATTCAAAAATTAATTGATTTTTTAGATACTCTTTGAAATTTATATTCTCATTTTGCTCTAAAAATTGTTTGAAGACCGCTTTACTTTTGTACTTCATAGGACAGATACGAGAAATGGTTGCCATGGTAACAGAATATAAATATTTTCCCATATTTTATCTCTTGAATTTTTTTTTTTTTTTGTTAAAAAAAACATTCACACTTTTTCTCATTCACACTCACATTCACACACACATTCACACAGTCTTTTCGGCAACTTAGGCCATTTAAGACTTTGACGATAACCGTTGTAATATGATATTATCTATTATGGGTTCAGGCATTTCTATTTAAGCCATCTGGTATCCAGATGGCTTAAATAAAATCATCGGACTGCCTGGGTCCGAACCCGCGACGTTTGGTATAGGAGGTAGGCGCGCTACATACTACGCCAAACTCAGGGGCATCTCTTGAATTCTAATATAAGCCCTCGGGGCTTGCTCGGGGCATGGTGTAGAGGTTAGCGTGCTAACCTCGTATACCAAACGTCGCGGGTTCGGATCCCAGGCAGTCCGATGATTTTATTTAAGCCAATTGGATACCAAATGGCTTAAATAAGAATGCCTGGACTCCATATATGTACATTAAATCAATAACGGTTATCGTAAATGTCCTATATGGCCTGAGTTGCCGAAAAGACTGTGTGAATGAAAAAAAAAATGTGAATGTTAAAAAAAAAAAAATTCTAATATATCGGCGGAAACTAAATATATGTCGACACGAAAAATCTGGTGTGACAAGCACAGAACACAAATCACCAAAAGTTGTGTGCTGTGCGACCTGTCACACCAGATTTTCTTTGAATTAAGATCATAACGTCATATTCATTTTATTTTTTGCATTGCCAACCCTTGAAAGCGACTAGAGGCGCGTCCCTCACCCACCCTCTCAGATAAAACATCTACTTCAGAATAATAAAAAGATCGAAAAATTTTAATATGAAAGTGGCGCGGAAAAAAATGAATTGCGGCATTAAACTACCACTTTGTGATATTTTCTACGTTTTAGTCGTAGAATGGTTCATTAAAGAAACAAAAACAAAAGCATTTTTACTTTTTTTTTATTGTGAATACATTTCTAGGGATTTTATATTTTGTATTGCCAACCCTTAGAAATCACTTGAGAGGGGCGTGACTCATTTTGTTGTCTCTTTCCCTTAAATTAAACAGCATCTGAAAAATGCATTGAGAACGCATGCATGCATGCATGCATTCATGATATTTTTGTATTAAAGAGTATTGGGATTAATTAAAAGAGGAAGACGAGTGAGTAGAGAGTGAGTTGGCGTGGAGGCCGTCGGAGGGCCCCAGCTCCTCTCAGCATCCGTTTTCTCTCTCCCTCGTCTATTCTTTTAACCATTTATCGATTTGTTTTCGCTAATGAAACTTCCATATCGGAATCAACGCCGGATGAAAACTCTTACAGAGAGAGAGAGGGTATTTTTATTTTCATTTCAAAAAGTTACACCATGCAAAAGATTCGAAAAATAATATTTATTCAATACAATTGAGTATTCATTTTTGTTTGTTTCCATCCCCTAATAGATGAACGTAATCAAAAGGGAGGCGAGGCGCTTTATTTTAACAAAATGTACAATTTTAACACCATTTTTTTTTCTCTCTCTCTCTCCTGTCTTCCTTCCCTTCTTAAGGATTTCTTCTCTAGCGATAGTTTTTCTTAACAAACTTCCCGTTCTGGAGAATAAACTTGTATTGGCTAACATTTTATTCAAATAAATAACTTTAAATGGTGTTATAAAAATTTTTTCTAACCGCATAGAGTTCAACTTAGAAGCTCGAATTAATTTAAGGGAAATTTTTCTATACTCTTTTACAAAGATGACATTCAAAAATTTCTGTAACAATTTCAAGACGGACTTATTCTATATTTTACATATAATACAACATAAAGGCAGAGATTTTCAGGAGGGGGGGGAATCTGGTGTGACTGGTCGCATAGCATACAACTTTCTCTTACTTTCGGTAATTTAAAGTTGCATTCTCTACTTGTTTATCAGAATATACAGTAACAGGTATATCAAGGGTGGATACAGGGGGGAGTAAAGGGGGTAATTACCCCCTGAGATTTGAAAAAAAAAAATGTATTTTGAATGTAAAACTTTAAAAATTAATACTTAACAATTTGATTTGTATTTATATTCTGGCAAACAAGTACAGAATGCGCCTTTAAATTACCGAAATTAAGAAAAAATTGTTTGCTGTGCGACCAGTCACACCAGATTATCCCCCCCCCCCACCTCTGGATCCGCCCTTGAGGTATATACACATTAACGATCAAATTAGATATTGAATTATGTTATACATATTGTTACATCTGAGGCCTCAGAAATAGCAAATCAGAAAATGCACCAATTACAGGAGAACAAAAATGAATTTGTTTATTAGAAAAACTAAAAAAAATATACAAAACACCAAAATTATATCAACAATCAACAATCTTATGAGAACAGGGTTGCCATATCGACATTTCACCTTTTGACTTCATAACAATATATATGTGATGAAAATATTATGCAAAGATGATTGTAATAACGATGAATATGACTGTTCTGCTCATGTAATATTTATCTAATTTAAGCCTGATGATGGTTCGTTATATAACCGAAACTGTTAAAATTTGCAATGTCAGGCGGGCCCTCATTAAATAAATATTTTTTTTTTTAATTCTATGAAAACCTGAAAAATATCCAGAGTAAATCTTCAAGCAATCAATAAATTTAATTTTGGCAGACATTTGATAAGGTTTCGGTTCTGTATAAACCATTTTTTTTTCTTTTTTATAAATTAGCCGACAATGGCAAAATCTCCATTTGGCCAGATAAACCATTTTCAAAGCCTAGAATTAAAAAAAAAATTTTGTTACATAAAATCGCAACATTCTTATATCTTGGATAGAAGAAATCAAGGGGCAATCTCCCATCTTTCCTATAAAATACAAGAGTAAAGTGGTCTTCAGAAGATTTCAATGGCAAAATTAGAATATACATTTTAAATAGCATCTAAAAAATAATTGATTTATGAAGTTTAATCAAAATCGTTAAGGCGAATTTTGAGAAAATAGAAAAAAAAGTGAAAAAGTACATAAGTAAAGTACTAGTACTTTTTGGTCGATTTTGATTAAAAGCTTATTTTCACGCTCCCGGGGGGTGTTTAATTTATATATAAAATTTCAGCCTCATAGCTCAGTTCCTTCATGCTTAAAAGTGAACACAGACACACACAAACACAGACAGACCATGTCGTAAAATTTGGATTCAGGGAACCTCAAAACGTGTACATTCATCAAAATGTCGACATCGAATTTTCGGCATCATTCCAATACTTTCTCTCTCTTTATATTAACATATATACAGGGGTAAGATAAAGTAAAAACAATCTCGACAAGTTCTCAGAAAATCATTTGATATTTAAGTTACAATAGTTACCCCCTCTCCCTGGCACAGAACACGAATCTTTTGAACAAAACGGTCAAAGTTTAGATCGCATTTGAGTTGGACAGCCCTGGATTTTTAGCCAAATCAAATAAAAAACATTTACTGTATTATGAGGATAATCAAAGATTTGTTCTTCCATCTCAGCTCAGATTTATTTATTTATTTATTTATCCCTCCCTCTTATGCAATCAATACCATTTTCCTAGGCACCAAATTACATAAAATCCATTCATTCATTTATTCCGATGTTTTATTTTTTCAAAATTCCGCCTACAGAGGGCTCTAGAGTAGTTGTTAATTTATTGATTTGCATATAATTCATATCTGAGGGAAAGAGAGAAGAGAAGAGAGGAGAATAATTTTTTTTTTTACTCTCCCTCCGTTTTTTATTTATTTATTTATTTAAAAACAAAATTAAATTAATATAATTTGTTTAAGTAGCACTTATAATAAATAAATTAACAACCCAAGAGCAGATATTCATTTTATGATATCAGGTAAAAAAACAAATCAAAAAACAAATATCAAGTTTAGTGTCAAGATCAGTCAATAATATTAATTAATTTTTTTTTATATAATAACTTATAGTTTTTTTTTTCAACCCTAATAAAAAATATTGAATCTTTAGGAGAAAAAAATACAAGTATCTGGCAGCCATTTTTTTTTTTGTGTCGTCTTTGAAATAGAAATTAGAGGACGTTCCTCTTCAAAAATCTCGATAACATGGTAAGAGAATGTCCAGGCTTTAACTAAAGATTTCTCGCAACGTTTTTGACTCGCTATGGTGGGGGTGGTTCTTTTCCAGCAGAGATACAAGAGCCCCTCCCCACAAACATTCAAAACATTCATATTATATTTTTTTTTAAGTCATATTTCGGCTACGTAGGTCATTTGACTTTTGTAAACTTATTTATTAATTATGCACTGTGCGTCAAAGAAAAAACGTAAGACTTTGTTTCTTCTTAAGAAGATATTATTTGAATATTCTTAAATTAAATTAATTATATATTGTTTATAAATATTAATTAATTTCAGGAAAATAATAAAATAGAAAACAAAATATTGATTTTCATGATTAAAATTTTTTTATTTAAATAAATAAGGAAAGAAATTGAACGCTAAATTATACCTCTTTAGAAAATTATCTATTAAATTATATTTAAATATAAAAATATAATAGAAAAATTGCAATGTTAATAATAATTAGTCCATTGGTGAATTCTGTTGTTCGTGTAATTTTTTTAAAATAAACTAAACATGTATAGCCTACAGAATATCGTTTTGTCTTATATTAAGAAGTTTTATTTTATATTCTCTTGCGAGATACATGGAAGTTCAACTGCATATCTTGGCCAAAAATAAAAAAAATATATATATACGGGGTACCTATATATATATTTTTTTTATTTAAAAACATTCACACTTTTTTCTCATTCACACTCACACACCCATTCACCCAGTCTTTTCGGCAACTCAGGCCATTGAAGACTTTAGACGATAACCGTTGTAAGTAATATATATTGGGAGTTCAGGCATTTCTATTTAAGCCATCTGGTATCCAAATGGCTTAAATAAAATCATCGGACTGCCTGGGTCTGAACCCTCGACTTTTGGTATAGGAGGTAGGCACGCTACCTACTACGCCAAACTCGGAGGCACCTATATATTTTATATTACATATTTTATTATTTCGAAAAAATTTCAAAATCCTTTATTTCCATAATATTTAGATCATCTTTGAAAATATAGTTCATATTGTTCATGTTTTTTATAAAAAAAATATAGATCGAATAAAAAAATGAATTATTATTAGATAATTAATATTATATTATCAATATAATCTGAAATAGATGTAATTTATTTAACAGAAAATTGTTTTTTAGGTTAAGCATACGCTAAGCCCCCGAAATCAAGAGCTTAGATTTAAATTATGATTTAGACATTTAAGCTTGACTTTGCAAGCGGTACAACGAAATTTGGAAAGTTAAGTAATATTCAGCCTTAAATAATGCTTAACTCGTACGGTGCAATTGGGCATGAAATGTTTCTGCCAAATTGGTAAAGCATTATTTCTTGACTGCCTCTGCCTCTACACATCATTCGCTAATTTAAAAAATTTGGTGTGACTGGTCGCATAACACACAACTTTCTCTTACCTTCGGTAATCGAAAGTTGTGTTCTGTGCTTGACACATCACATTTTTTGTGTCGACATATAAATGAAAAAAACTGAAAAAGTGCATCAGTAAAGTGATAGTACTCTTTGGTCGATTTTGTTCAAAAGCTTCGCGTCACGTCCCAGGGGGATGCCTAACTTAAATATAAAATTTCAACATCCTAGCTCTTTTCGTTCTTGAGATATTTTGTTCCACAGACACAGACAGACCATTTCTAGAAAATCTTTTTTTTTATTCAGGGTGTATATCTTCAAAAAAATTTTCTACATTTTTTCAGTTTTTTTTTCACGGTTACACGTTAAATAGTTAAGTATTGATTTGAGTTTTGATTAATTTTCATTCAAATGTGAATGAATTCGTATTTTCTAATTTAGTCACCCCCCCCCCTCCTTTTTTATTCTAAATTAAAATTCTTTTAAAAGAAATAAAACCAAAAATAAATGTGTAGGTGGGATTAATAATAATAATAATAATAATAATAGTCGAGTGCTTCCCTTTCTCTCTCTCTCTCTGTCAATTGTTTAATCTAAAGAGGTTTAATGAAGTTTGAATAAAATCATTGAATGGCGTTATCAAAAGGTTCATTTAACCTTCAAAGTGTTGTGTATTTAATATCCATAAATATAATCCTTATTAAGCCTTTAGTTTATTTAAACATTTCATAATAGGATTCACGATCGACGCGATGAGGGGGGATCTGAAAATATCTGAAAACGTTTAGCGCAAGTGTATTTATTTATAGCGCGTATTGATTTGCCAAATAAACAGCATAGGCTATAGTGGCAAAAAAAAGGAGAAAATAAAATTAATGTTTTGCCAATGCGTTAGGCTTAAAGAATTCTCCTTTCTCTGCGTAGCATCGCGTTTACGAACGAATAATATCCAAGATTTTATTATACATTTTATGATAATAATGCCGGTTGCCGAGGATGAGATTTCGGGAGAAATCAACCAGGAAAGCGCTCTACATACCATGTAATATGCAAATATTTCGGCCGGCCTAACGCGAAAAATAAAAATAACGCAACGCGTTCCTGAAAGATGTTGCTGTTCAAATCACATTTATAAATTATATTTTTCAGCATCTGAGGTCGTCTGCTTTTATTAAATTAATTTTCAGTCAAGAAAAAAATTTTACCACTCAGAGAATCGAATTTCTAGAACGTGAAGCGGGACTTGTACCATCTATTGCAATAGTATTGAGAATAAAGCCCGGCAGTTAATCAGCCCAAATGGCACAAGTTCACTAATATATTAAAAAGATAAATTTTTATGGTAATAAAGGCCCAATCGCCCAATTGCCTGCTTTGAAAAAGATATTTCTTAGACAGACCAGCTGCCATTTGGGCTGCCTAACTTCCGCGCTTTATTCTCAATACTATTGCAATAGATGGTACCTCTGTGTTAAAGCCCCGAGTTAGAATTATAACTTACATTAGCCCTAATACCTAAAATTTTCTATGACTGTGGAGATCGAATCCGGATTCGAAGAGCTTTAAATAAAAATTTTCATTCAATATTTTTATTCGACGACGTTTCGGTTGCCAATCATGACTTTAAACAGGGCAAATATTGTAGAGAAAAGTAGATTTATAGCTGGATAAAAGTTGTTAATGAGAAGCAGGATGAAAAAAGAAAAGCAGCTAGTATTTATTTCATTTATTTAATACCCATTAGGCTAATGTTTTGGTCTCGGTCGAGACCATCTTCAGAGCTTATGGACTGTGTCTCGACCGAGACCGAAACGTTAGCCTAATGGGTATTAAATAAATGAAATAAATACTAGCTGCTTTTCTTTTTTCATCCTGCTACTCATCAAGGGCAAATATTGTTAACATTTAACAATGATGAAGGTCGTGATTGGCATCCGAAACGTACACGAATAAAAAAATTGAATAAAAATTTTGATTTAATTTATTTTTTGTGTTTGACGAGATGTGGAGGAAAACAAGCCAAGCCAGGAAAGAAGCCTTTATTGATTAAACTGAATCCTTTAAACAAAACGTTGCGCCATCTCCAATTGTCTAATACTCTTTTTGGAAGTAGAGTTGTCTATAAACGAATCATACAAAAAGTGCTTATGCGTAATTACAAAGTAATACAGCTACTATATAAGATAAGAGGTTGAAATGTCACACAACATTACATCTCGTTAATCCTTCACAGACACATTCTTTAATGTTTGATTTATAATAAGTGATGTACTGTTGATTTGTGTTAAGAACTAATAGGTTAGTTGCTCCTGGGGGTGGGACTTTCCTTCCCCATTATTTGAGATTTCCATGACATTATATTGTCCGATTTTGACTTTCTCTTACCTCTATATATATGTTAATATATGGTATATATAGAGAGAAAGTATTGGATTCATGTCAAAAATTCGATATCAAGATTTTGATGGACATTTTGAGGTCCCTTGAATCCAAAAAAAGTGGTATTCGCGACATGGTCTGTCTGTGTGTGTGTGTGTGTGTGTGTGTGTGGATGTGTGTTCAATTTTAAGATTGAATGAATTGATCTAGGAGGTTGAAATTTTATATTTAAGTTAGGCACCCTCCTGAGGCGTGAAAATAAGCTTTTAATTAAAATCGGCCAAAAAGTACTAGTACTTTACTGATGTGGTTTTTCAGTTGTTTTCGATTTTCTCAAAATTCGCTCCAATGATTTTTTTTTAAATTCATAAATCAACTATTTTTTAGATGCTCTTTGAAATGTATATTCTCATTTTGCCATTGAAATCTTCTGAAGACCACTTTACTCTTGTATTTCATAGGAAAGTTAGGAGAAATGATTGCCATGGTAACAAAATATAAATATTTTCCCATACTTAAAAATTTAAATTTGAGTTTTAATATATGGGCGGAAACTAAATATATCTCGACACAAAAAATCTGGTCACACCAGATATTTTTATTTTTTACTTATGAAATGTAAATGGTCAAGTTTGGAATAAGGTTGCTGTGCGATCAGTCACACCAGATTTTTTGACATCAAATGAAATATTCTCTATTTTAAATAAATAAATAAAAAATTTATCATCAAGAAATTCAATTTAAAAAAAAGGCATTTAATGTTTAGTAGTTATTTTGTGAATTAATTGACGGGAGTCAAACCAGGGATCTCCACCCCATCCAGGGGCATCGGTGTGCATCAAACCACCGGTCTGTTGATAAACCAGCAAAAATTTGCTCCCAAAATAACTGTAAAATAAATAAACGATGACTAATCGAGGCCGATCGAGGCTATTGAATATTAATGTTCTATGTCAATGAAAACTATCAATAGATGAATTTAAATGGAAGACGCTCTAGTATGTATTAATATCAATTTGAGAAGACCACCTTACGTCCTTTATTTCGTTCGGATGACGAAAATTGTAAATAAATGTGTTGTGTCAATCAATTAAAGGGCTTAGTGGAAGATAGTCATAAGCCACAAAACATTAGTTTCGAGATCGAGATATTGACAAATTAAAGTTTGACTCAAATCTGTAAATCAGCCAGTTAATTTAGAATAACTTTCATTATAAAAATGAACACTTGTAGGTCTTATAAAGCATATAGTAGAGAATGGAACATTCATTCGCCCTAGTATACGGTTTAAAAGCATTTATAATATAGAAGAAAACTAAAAATGGGGCTTATGACTTTCTTCACCGGAAAAATGACAATAGTTTTGGCTTAAAAATGAGATTTTTTGAAAGAAAAATTAATTCTGGAGTTTATTAATCGCGATTGTTTTTATACGTATAGTCAAATAGAGTTTTTCTTTCTGCACAAATTGACATCAAATTTAGTCTGATCTGATTACCCGTTCCGCATCTACTACGGTTTAAACCTTGAAATAAGGTATTCCCGCCGCGTGCTCTCACGCGGTAAAATGAAATAATAGAAAACAAAAATGGTATAATCTTTAGGAGAAGGATCATGCTCTCTTATCGTATATTCAGAATAATTATACCTCTTAAGATTTAAGAGTTATTCAAGCCGATAACGAGCAAATTTTCATACGCTTTTATCCAACTTTTCATGGATGCTTCCCTCTTCGGCCCCTCTATCTGCATTGTAAGACGTTGTCACGTCAAAATTTGAGGGTGAATACAGTTTTATTTATCAAAAAGAAGTATAGTATAGAAGTCCATAATATTAAAGAGTAGAAACAGCCGGAGGAAAATTTATACAGGATAAACAGGAAGTTACTTCCGGAAGTCAGTTGGAATTGACGATAGTAAGAAAACGAATTTTTTCTTTTTTGCAAGGAACTTTATAGCTTGGCGACCGAGCGTGCACTGCTTGTCTCAGTTTCAACCCTGAGGGTCATCATCAGGCCTATAAAAAGAGAACAGCATATTCTCATTCTTTATATACATAATAATCAAAGTGGAGACAATTTTTATCTTTTTCTTTTTAGTACCTATATAGGCACATGTCAATGAAAAACAATCACACATACAGGCCATTCTACATTTTACAATTCAACATTTGATCTCTTTGTCTTTTCTTTTTATAATTATTTGGACATTCTAAACAACAGAGCTATTTTTAATCTTCAATCTAATCTGAT
Organism: Euborellia annulipes; assembly: GCA_023213315.1. Classification (NCBI taxonomy): domain Eukaryota; kingdom Metazoa; phylum Arthropoda; class Insecta; order Dermaptera; family Anisolabididae; genus Euborellia; species Euborellia annulipes. The sequence goes on along the minus strand of JAKCPI010031416.1, from coordinate 16,433 downwards.
TCCAGAGAATTATTTTAGTCATTTCATTCACACAGATACAATTAAAACTTTTCACCATTTTACAGAAAATTTTCAATATTTACCACAGATCCAATTGTTTCTTTATATACGATTTGGGTTGCAGAATAAATAATCTGAACCCCCATAAACGCCCAATAGTTTTCGAATCTTGTTCGAGGCAAAATTTCTTGCGTGTTAATCGTTTTTATATTACACAGATCAGATAGTGCAGGGTTCTGTTAGTAAAACAAGGTCTTGAATTAATTACATTGTGGGTACAAATATGTTGTTTTTTTATATAATATTAATTTTCAAAAATGGCATTAAAAATTCTTATAAAAGTTGTTATTTTACCTTTATCTGTTGCAGATCTTATTTTTATCAAGCATCCCAGCTAGCAGAGACCCGTCAAAATGACGTCGGAAACTGGTCAGAGACTGACCAGAAATGACGTTATGTTTGACGACAAAATGACCTAAAAATCACGGACTAATGTCACAGACCGATGACGACATTTTAAAACGTCAAAAAAACGTGATTCCGTGACTTTATCTTGACCAATTTTTTGACGTCAAAATGACCTAAAAATCACGGACTAATGTCACAGACCGATGACGACATTCTGAAACGTCAAAAAAACGTGATTCCGTGACTTTTTTTTGATCTTTTTATAACCTGGTGGATAAAAAAAATGAGAAACAAACTCACATAAAAAATAAAATTGTATTAATATTATAATTATAAAACACATTATTTTAGCAATTAAATACATCTCTTCTCTATCCATATAAATGACAAAAATAGGAAAGTTGAAATTTAATATATATATGACTAATTATAAAATAATAATTGAGAGATTTAATTATTCAATTTTTACTTTCTCGTACCCTATATATGAAATATATAGAGAGAGAAAGTATTGGTTTCATGTCAAAAATTCGATGTCGAGATTTTGATGGATCTTCACGTTTTGAGGTCCCCTGAATCCAAAAAAGTGGTTTTCGCGACATGGTCTGTCTGTCTGTCTGTCTGTCTGTCTGTCTGTGTGTGTGTGTGTGTGTGTGTGTGTGTGTGTGTGTGTGTGTGTGTGTGTGTGTGTGTGTGTGTGTGTGTGTGTGTGTGTGTGTGTGTGTGTGTGTGTGTGTGTGTGTGTGTGTTCAATTTTAAGCATGAAGGAATTGAGCTAGGAGGCTGAAATTTTATATTTAAGTTAAACACCCCCGGGACCGACAAAATAAGCTTTTAATCAAAATCGGCCAAAAAGTACTAGTACTTTACTGATGTACTTTTTCAGTTTTTTTCGATTTTCTCAAAATTCGCTCTAACGATTTTGATTAAAATTCAAAAATCAATTATTTTTTAGATGCTCTTTCAAATGTATATTCTCGTTTTGCCCTCAAAATTGTTTGAAGCACACTTTACTCTTGTGCTTCATAGGAAAGATAGGAGAAATAAATGGTTACCATGGTAACCGAATTTAAATCTTTTTCTTTTTATTAGATTAAAAATCAATTATTATTTAAACGCCCATTTTTTTTTCGGAGAAAACATATCTCTCTCTCTCACAAAATTATCTTCTCTCTTTCTACGCGTTTTAAATTTTTCTACCTTATCTTCGCATTTGGCCAATGTTAATTTCCTATAGGGATTTGTATGTTAATTTCGATTCAAAAGGGGGTCCCCTTTGGAACTTTTTACGCATTTAAAATTTTTTTTTCCAATCCTTATGAAATTTTGTATTTATTTACGAATCTATATTGTGTATAAAATGTCCAAATATGAGATTAAAATTTTGAAAAATAACCATAGTTTATTTGAAGCAGTCAACATTTAAAATGCAAGTTTGAAACTAAGGTGCTATGGGAAACTAAATATATCTCGACACAAAAAATCTGGTGTGACCAGCACAGTGCGCAACTTTCTCTTACCGAAGGGTAAGAGAAAGTTGTGTGCTGTGCGCCAGTCACACCAGATTTTTAATTTTAATTAGTACCTATATCGATATTTTATTTTAATACTTTTGTAAAAACGCGATTTTCTATACACTATTATATAAAAGACAATGTTACAGACTATAGCCATTACAGGATCATCACTAGTTATAAATTCAACAGCAATAAAAGACATGACTTCATTAACTGCCACCATAGATAATAGACTGTCACTAACTGAACCGGTACGATCCTTTGTGTGTGCTAACAGTTGCGCATGCGCGAAATGCATGTGCATGCGCGAAATGTGTGCGCATGCGTATTAAAATAAAAATATGGAGGTAAGAGAAAGTAATAATAAGTGTCGTGATCGGTACGTCTTTATAATGTGATATTTTGCACGTTTTAAAGACGTTACAAAAAAGACGTTTTATTTTAGGTTTTAATTAGTCATTTGACGTCTTTTGACCAGTTATGACCAATTTCGGACGTCATTTTGACGAGGTTCTGCTAGCTGGGATATAATCCTCAAGGAACTCAGATGCCCGATTTACAAAAACGATTTTACTTAATTCTATTTTAAAAACCTTTTTGGCTTGCGAATCATAAACTTATTCTTTCCAATTTATCATTACAGTATGTCAATCAGGCCAATTAAATTATAAACGTCAATTATAAAAGTTAAAAAATTAAAAAGTTGCCAACATCCGAACTGCGAACCTTTATCTTTATTTCTACACCCCAACACATGTACCACTTTTTTATTTCCCATACTCTCATTTTACTATTTTAGGATCTTATTTATTATATCAAATTCTGTTATTTCTTTCACCCTTATTATTTTATCCTTGTCCTTCTGATTTTACACTTCAAATTCGATGTCACATTTTTGGCGCAGCTTTTAAAATTTAAAAAAATTTTAAAAAAAAATTTTTTTCTTTTCATATGACATTTCTCTTTCCTTTTTAACATATTATAACCCAGCACACCAACAGAATTTTTTAACAATAATAAAATATACATACAAAGACAAAAATTCAAGCACTCAAGATATTATTTTATTTGTACAGAGGACAGACAATCAAGACATGTACCTATCCAAACATTTTTACATTCCGATAATATTTTTTGATCTTGTCAATTATTTCAGCATATATAAGAGCAGATCTCTCACTTTCCGTTCTAAGGTTGACGGCCTCAGTGTTGTAAATATTCACAAAGAAAGATTCATAAAATCTTCTTTTTGATAAATGTTTCTCCTTTTTCAGAACCTGAACATCCTCAAAATTGAATGAATGCCCTTGTTCTATTGCATGTATACTTAAGGCCGACTTAGGCAACGACTTGATTACTGAGGCAAAATGCTCCTTCAGCCTAATTTTTAGAGCCCTCTGCGTTTCACCCACATATATAGTTGTCTGTTCTACTGACCTACACGATTCGCAGGGGACTGCATAAACCACACCGTTGCCATGGAATTTGTCTACAAGGCTCTTGTTATTCGTAATAGACGTAAGAGGTTTGTTTATTTTAAAAGTGATCGAAATATTGAATCTGTTTAGTATGGCCCTAATTTCTTCAGACAGCCCTGGTAAGTAGGGAATGGACCCATACATTGTTGGTTTTATTTCCTTATGTTCTACCCTTCCCTTATTGATTTGTTTATTAATAACTTCTTCCACGAAAAGAGGAGGATAATCGTTTTCACAGTATTTTATCTTTAATCTTTCTATGTTCTGTTTTACAAATTATATTGCAGGAGCTCAACTCGGTACACAAAAATATAAGATACACTTGTGAGAGGGAAAATAATAAAATGATTACCTTTTTAGACATCAAATTAATTAGACGAGATGATGGGGGAGTAATGACAGATCTGTACACTAAGCCCCAAAAATCGAATAGGTCCATTAATTATTGGTCTTACCATCCAAAATACCAAAAAGTGAACATCATTAGGAATGAAATTTCAAGAATTAGCACTATATCTGATCCCAAATTTGTAAAACAGAACATAGAAAGATTAAAGATAAAATACTGTGAAAACGATTATCCTCCTCTTTTCGTGGAAGAAGTTATTAATAAACAAATCAATAAGGGAAGGGTAGAACATAAGGAAATAAAACCAACAATGTATGGGTCCATTCCCTACTTACCAGGGCTGTCTGAAGAAATTAGGGCCATACTAAACAGATTCAATATTTCGATCACTTTTAAAATAAACAAACCTCTTACGTCTATTACGAATAACAAGAGCCTTGTAGACAAATTCCATGGCAACGGTGTGGTTTATGCAGTCCCCTGCGAATCGTGTAGGTCAGTAGAACAGACAACTATATATGTGGGTGAAACGCAGAGGGCTCTAAAAATTAGGCTGAAGGAGCATTTTGCCTCAGTAATCAAGTCGTTGCCTAAGTCGGCCTTAAGTATACATGCAATAGAACAAGGGCATTCATTCAATTTTGAGGATGTTCAGGTTCTGAAAAAGGAGAAACATTTATCAAAAAGAAGATTTTATGAATCTTTCTTTGTGAATATTTACAACACTGAGGCCGTCAACCTTAGAACGGAAAGTGAGAGATCTGCTCTTATATATGCTGAAATAATTGACAAGATCAAAAAATATTATCGGAATGTAAAAATGTTTGGATAGGTACATGTCTTGATTGTCTGTCCTCTGTACAAATAAGATAATATCTTGAGTGCTTGAATTTTTGATCTTTGTATGTATATTTTATTATTGTTAAAAAATTCTGTTGGTGTGCTGGGTTATAATATGTTAAAAAGGAAAGAGAAATGTCATATGAAAAGAAAAAATTTTTTTAAAAAAATTTTTTTAAATTTTAAAAGCTGCGCCAAAAATGTGACATCGAATTTGAAGTGTAAAATCAGAAGGACAAGGATAAAATAATAAGGGTGAAAGAAATAACAGAATTTGATATAATAAATAAGATCCTAAAATAGTAAAATGAGAGTATGGGAAATAAAAAAGTGGTACATGTGTTGGGGTGTAGAAATAAAGATAAAAGTTCGCAGTTCGGATGTTGGCAACTTTTTAATTTTTTAACTTTTATAATTGACGTTTATAATTTAATTGGCCTGATTGACATACTGTAATGATAAATTGGAAAGAATAAGTTTATGATTCGCAAGCCAAAAAGGTTTTTAAAATAGAATTAAGTAAAATCGTTTTTGTAAATCGGGCATCTGAGTTCCTTGAGGATTATATGCTTGATAAAAATAAGATCTGCAACAGATAAAGGTAAAATAACAACTTTTATAAGAATTTTTAATGCCATTTTTGAAAATTAATATTATATAAAAAAACAACATATTTGTACCCACAATGTAATTAATTCAAGACCTTGTTTTACTAACAGAACCCTGCACTATCTGATCTGTGTAATATAAAAACGATTAACACGCAAGAAATTTTGCCTCGAACAAGATTCGAAAACTATTGGGCGTTTATGGGGGTTCAGATTATTTATTCTGCAACCCAAATCGTATATAAAGAAACAATTGGATCTGTGGTAAATATTGAAAATTTTCTGTAAAATGGTGAAAAGTTTTAATTGTATCTGTGTGAATGAAATGACTAAAATAATTCTCTGGAATCAGATTAGATTAAAGATTAAAAATAGCTCTGTTGTTTAGAATGTCCAAATAATTATAAAAAGAAAAAAAAAAAAAAAGACAAAGAGATCAAATGTTGAATTGTAAAATGTAGAATGGCCTGTATGTGTGATTGTTTTTCATTGACATGTGCCTATATAGGTACTAAAAAGAAAAAGATAAAAATTGTCTCCACTTTGATTATTATGTATATAAAGAATGAGAATATGCTGTTCTCTTTTTATAGGCCTGATGATGACCCTCAGGGTTGAAACTGAGACAAGCAGTGCACGCTCGGTCGCCAAGCTATAAAGTTCCTTGCAAAAAGAAAAAATTCGTTTTCTTACTATCGTCAATTCCAACTGACTTCCGGAAGTAACTTCCTGTTTATCCTGTATAATATTAAAATTGATATTTTCTCTTTCGTCTCCTAATAATTTACAATATTTTAGACTGAATACCCTTATTTAAAGAAAACACTGTGTTTAAGAAAGAATACATACGATGGATTTAAGTAAACTTACAAAAATTCCTCCACACCAATAGATATTTAACTTCTAATTGCTTTCAAATGATATTCTAGCCAAGTGTTATTGTTAATATTAATAGTTCTATTAATTAATTATTCTATGATGATCAAATCTAAAGTTTTTGTTAATACATTTTCATAAAAAGCGAGTAAATTGATTGAGTGAAAGATAGTCACAAGCCACAAAAGAGAGGTTAAGCATATTGTAATATGTCTATACTCTTACGATTCTCCCTTATTCAGAGAAGTCCTTTGACATGAGAGGAATTTTCATTCACTCCAGATTTCGACGCCATTTTGCTGTGGCTTATGACTATCTTTACTAGCTGGTCAAGTAGAGAAGAGAACTTGCACTTATTATGTGCAGCCAATTATTGTAAAATCAAAGAACTTCTTTGTGTGGTAAGATTTAAACTTTTGACCGTTGGTTCTCGTTGAAACATTTTGTAAATTAAAATTAAATATACAAATTAAACACTAGGTTATTTGTTTTAAAGATTTTAATAATTAAAAAATTAACACTTGATACGTGAGTCATTCCACGTCAAATCGATACACTTTTGAACCTCACCATCTTGGATTTCTATGAAATTTGGGTCATAGGTAGAGTCAATAGAGACTAAGAAAAAGCCCCAATTTCAACTTAATATCTCAACAGGTTTAAAAGATATGGCGCGTTAAAGTTGTCAAAAATGGCAAAAAATCGACCTAACCACATCTATTTAAATTGCTCTAAAATCTCTTAGAGATGAGATAGAGAGATGAATGAGGTGTCATTTTACAGCTTTTTAGATGCCCTTTCCAATGATATACAATACAACTGGGGCGGTAATAAAAATTTTTTTTTAATTTCAAAATCAAAAATTTAAAGTAATTTTTCTCAAAAAAGTACCCCTTCGAAAATTTTGAAAAAATTCTAAAATAATCCTTGTTTAAAGGATTAAAGATAAAACTAAGTTTCATCATGGGATCATAATGGGTTCATATAGAAAAATTAATTTAAAAAAACCCTTTCTTTAGATTTTTGCCATAAAAGTGCAAAAATATAATTTTTTTTTTCAAAAAGTACCCCTTTGAAAATTTTGAAAAAATTCTAAAATGGTCCTTGCTTAAAGGGTAAAAGATAATATAAGCCTCATCGAGGGATCATGATGGGATCATAGAGAAAAATTAATTAAAACAACCCTTGCGTTAGATTTTTGTCATAATTGGGAAACACTACACAGGCAAACAGTGATTTTGGTACCGGGGGTATTTTGAGCTGATCTCTGAGTATATACGACGTCCTTTTTCCAAAAATGCCGTCAGTTTTGCTCGAATAGCTCTAGTTTTAGAGATATAGAGAATATAACGTTTTAATAGAAATTCTGCTCTAAAGCGGCTCTCATTTTGAGTTTTCTAGATTTTTTTATGGTGTTTTCTCTTAAAAATATACAGGTAGCTAAGATACATAGAAATCTAAAGATTCAGCCCCATTGGAGGTGATTTAGTGGCGCAAAACACGACTAAAGGAGTAAAAAAATCCAATTTTTCCAGTTTTTCTTAACTTTGGACAACCCTAAAATTTTTTTAACATCCCTAAATGCAAAAATCGTATATGTACGTTATTCTGTAATTCTTTAGCTTTCCAGAAATCATTCATTCTTGCAAATCGGTTAATTATAAACGAAATTATAAACAATATAGTTATGTCAGGTCTATCACTCTACCCAAGGACTTTTAAGCAAAACACCATCTTTATCATAAAATTTTCTTTTATTTGTTCTTGACTTAGATTAACTATTTTGTTTATAATTTCGTTAATAATTAATTTTTGCATTTAGGGATGTTAAAAAAAATTAAAGAGGGATATTTCAATGATGGTATGAATATCTCAAAAATGACAAAATTGTGGCGTATGACTGACTATCTTCCACTGAGACCTTCAATTATATTATAATGGTATTTGGTGCAAGAAATTTTCAAATTTTCTTTGTGATAATTCCTGCTAAAATAGGAGTAATACTTGTTACATTAAAAGAAAAGACAAATATCTTAAAAGAACAATTTCAAATTTAAACAAACAAAAATGTCTTTATTTTTCTTGGATTTGTTGAGTAAATGAAAGCATCCTCGTTTAGGACATCAACGTCTCTAGGTGTAATGCACTCACTGAACTTGGACACCGTACTTCAAAGAGGTTCAATTCTGGACTCTTTCCAATTAGTTTTAAAATAGATAGGGGACATTATTTTTATTTCATTTCAATCTATTTTTAAAGTCAAGTTCAAGATGAACTTGAACTCAAGCGGCTTTGGAGGTTCCTGGGTAGAGACGTACGAACCCATCTCACCAAGGAAAGCGAATGCCAGTCCGGTTGCTTCAGATCTAGTCAACTAGCAAACTTATCCGAGAGATAGCAAATCATCGTTATAATAAACAAGATCACGCTTAACCTTAGATTTAAAAAATGAGTTTTTTTAACATATAATACGCTATCTGAAAAGTACAAGGGAAGTTTTGTGAAGTTAGCAACTTAATAAAGACATTTATAAATGTGTTTGATGTAATACTCCATTGTCTGTTGTGTTAATCGATGGATGGTAAATAATAAAACAACAGAATGTAGAAAATATCTTTAATTTATTCTTTAGGCATCGATTTCGTCCAAAGGACATCATCAGGCCAGCGTTGTTGAAATATAAAATAGTATATAATGGTTTTTGATTTTTAAAAAGAGTTTAAACAAATCTTTGTCATTTGTTTCAACTCTTTTAAAATCAAAAACCATGTATATACTATTTTATATTTCAACAACGCTGGCCTGATGATGTCCTTTGACGAAATCGATAGCCTAAAGAATAAATTAAAGATATTTTCTACATTCTGTTGTTTTTATTATTTACCATACATTTATAAATTTTTTTTTAACACTCTTTTCTCATTCACACTCACACACACATGCACACAGTCTTTTCGGCAACTCAGGCCATTTAAGACATTAACGATACTCATTAATTTATTACGATACAATTAGGGGGTCCAGGTATTCTTATTTAAGCCATTTGAGTGCCAAATCCGGACCCTCGACCCTTCATACCTTCGGTAATCGAAAGTAGTGTTCAGTGCTTGTCACACCAGAATTTTTTGTGTCGGAAATATATTAAGATTCGGTGAGCGTTGACCCATAGAAAAGCATTGAAAAAACAGTTTTAGGCAAAAAACGTTTTTGCTTGCCAAAACTGCGCTACGTCTTATTTTTTTTTTTTAATATTTACTTTTCCGCCTTCAGAGGCCCCAGGGGTTTGATTTTTTTTTATATTAAATTAAATTAAATAGGGAGCGGGGGGGGGCGCGCCCCGCTCTCTTCTGGGGGGGCCCCACCCCCCATTTCCCCCCGCGCGGGGGTGCGTTAAACACCAACGATTAGGGGGAGTGTGGCTCCCCCCCCCGCCGGGCCCCCCCCCCCGCTACATCTTAAGGGAATAAGTAAAACAAACCCTTGATAAAAGTTTCCAAATTATATGATAAAATCTTTATTAGAGTTTAGAGACTGGCGGGTTGATGCTCCCCTGCTTATATCTCGGTTGATTCACTCAAATGAGAACGAAGAAACGAAATAAGGGGTGGCCAACCCAAATGATCTTGCTGGCCGGTGTGGAAATGTCTCTTACTCGGCGGGCTGTATATTATTATTATTTTTACTTTCTCTTAACTCTATATATGTTTATATATATATAGAGAAAGTATTGGATTCATATCAAAAATTTGATGTCGAGATTTTGATGGATATATACGTTTTGAGTGGGTCAATTTTAAGCATGAAGGAATTGAGCTAGGAGGTTGAAATTTTATATTTAAGTTAGACATCCACCTAGGGAATGAAAATAAGCTTTTAATCAAAAGAGTACTAGTACTTTACTGATGTACTTTTTCAGTTTTTTTTCGATTTTCTCAAAATTCCCTCCAAGGATTTTGATTCAAATTCAAAAATCAATTATTTTTTAAATGCATATTCTCATTTTGAAATCTTCTGAAGACTACTTTACTCATGTACTTCATAGAGAAGATAGGAGAAATGGTACCCATGGTAACAAAATATAAATATTTTCCCATACTTATAAATTTTACATCTTGAATTATCGGAGGAAACTTAATATGTGTCAACACAAAAAATCTGGTGTGACAAGCACAGAACACAACTTTCGATTACCGAATGTAAGAGAAAGTTGTGTGCTGTGCGACAGTCCCACCAGATTTTTTTTTTCTTAATGAAAAATTTTTCTTTTTCTTTATAAGATGAGAGATTCACCCTCTGAACAACTTCTCCCTCTTTGACTGTAATATTGTTTGTTTTTTTGTTTTTTTTTTTGTTCACCCAAACCGGAAGACAAAAAGGAGGCGGCAGCAGCCAGCGCAAGCTGCAAAATTTCATTAGACGGACGGACGGCCGGACAGACGGCGGCGCCCTTGAATGACGTCACGAGCGTCCAAATGCATCGGGGTGGGTGTTTGCATGCATTCGCTCTTTTGGACCTTTGGTGCGTGTACTCATTCTCTCTCTCTCTCTCTCTCTAACTTATTCGTTCTCCCATTCTCTCTCTCTCGACCGCTGCCTGACCTTGCCCCGGCCCCGTCCCCGTCCCCGTCTGGCTACGCGCGCTGCCGAAAATTCGCAGACGGTTGCATTCTGGCCCCCTCCCTACTTTTACCCCCACCATTTAAGTCTGCGAGCTTAGAGAGAGAGAGAGAGAAAGGCGCTCAGGAACAAACGACGGCTTCCCCCTCCCCCCTTTCTTTTTCTTCTCTCCCTCTCTCTCTCTCTCTCTTTTACACACTTCCTCCCTATCATTTATAGGTGGCTCATCATGCAATACCATATCTCATCAACAACAATTTATCATTCTTGTGATATAAAGCTTAATCTCAGTCTCGTGAGTGGCACCCTTTCAGCTCTTCTAATTGATCTGAGAGTCACATAATCTTTTTCAGTATCTTGAATTTTCGACTACCGAAACCATTTGATAATAATTGTTGAAGAAAATCAATAACGATGTCTTCCGGGGGGGGGTTGTTAAATAGTTATGTTTTTACTTTCTATTACCCTATATATGTAATATATATATATATATATATATATATATATATATATATTGAAAGTATTGGATTTCATGTCAAAAATTTGATGTCCAGATCTTGATACACGTTTTGAGTCCTAAAACATGGTTTTTGAAACATGACCTGATTGTGAACAAAATATCTCAAGAACAAAAACAGCTAGGATATTGAAATTTTATTTTTAAGTTAGATACCCCCTGGCCGAGGAGGCCCGGGCCCCCGCCCCCCGAAAAATTTTCCAAATGCATATACATATATAGGGATATAGAATTAGAATTAGACATTAGCGAAATGTTTGGTCGGCCCCGCAGTGCCAAAAAATATAGCCCCCGTAATTATATTTATAAAGAGTATGTTAAAAAAATTAAATAAATAAATTATATAAATAAATCTGTGTTACAGCCTGAAGATGAATTTGGACTCCGGAACTGACAATCACTGTACATAATCTAGTCGCTAAGCAATAAAATTCAAAATTTACAATATTTATTTATTTTAATACTCCTGGACAATACCAATACGAGTACACTGCCAGATTAAAAATTAATCAATTTATAGTACAAATCCAGTTTTTTAATAATTTCTATTGATACATTTATTTTTAAAATTTTTTAGGACAGGAGTCATTCACTAGTTATAGTTAATTTTTTTCCTGTTTTGCACTCCTTCAAAAATAATAAGCAAATCATTAATCACATCGTTTCACTCAATGGATTAATATGAAATTTGCACCGGGCTAGAGACAAACGTTTTAGCTACACTGTAAAAAAAAATATGAATTTTCATTCATATCTCATAAACTTTGGTGGTTTAATTTTAATAGACCTAGGATATGAGTTAAAATTAATATACAAGTATATGAATAGGTATCGCTTTAAAAAAATATGAATTTTCCTTCTTTTTTCACATACCTTCGTAGTTTAATTTTAATACACCCAGAATGTGAATTAAAATTAATATAAAAGTTTATGAACAAATTACCAACTTTTAAACTTATCTTTTTCTTTGTGTGCCGCCAAATTTTGAAATCGTTAAAAGTGTACCGCGACAAGTTGAGAATCACTGGTCTAAACGTTCTCAAATAACTCGACTACCTCAAGGAATTTTTATTAATATTATTTTATAATTATTTTAAGGAAACTTGAAATTATTCTTTTAAAATTCATTTCCAAAATCTATATTGATTAAATTCTGGTTTGAAATTCGCGCTCTAAACTATTTAAATATTTATGAAGTCATACTAATTAAATAATTTTTATAAAGTAATTCAACTAAATAGCTATAGAAATTAAAATTAAAATTAACAATTTCACCAAAATAATTAATTTTAAAATATACAAGAAATTGGTTAGGTTGGCACCAGGTTGGCACCAAATTCTGTTTTTGAAGTAGCTGATTTAACGCATAGATAATTGAACGTGTATTATTATTTAAAATGAAATATAAATATTTAATCAATATATTGAAATAGGAACATTTTACTAACAAAATCGTAAGTATTGAATTTGAATTTTTTCATTGAAATTTTTTTTTCTCAATTTCAAATCAATTATTGTTTGTCATTTTTCAGGTGAGGTTAGTTAATTCTCCAACCAGGGAATAAACTCCAATCATACTGCAATGGAAATGTAACTCTTTATTACTTCTCAAAGAAGATGAAAATCGACATATTTTTTGTATTAAATTATTAAAATGATTTGTATTTGTGTTTAATTTACTTGGAAATGTATAAAAATTTATTTTTTGATACAAATTTATTATTTTAATACTTTAATTTGTTTTATTATTTAGTAAAATTGTATATTTTAATATAATATAATTTTTTTTTAATAAATAAAAAATAAAATAAATAAAAAAAACTATTATTTCACCTAGACCACTCACTTTCCCTCAAAAGTATAAACTCGTAAGGACTTTAATTTTTGTTTATTAAAGCTTTTGTGGTTTGAAATATTATTATTAGGAGAATTTTTAATTATAGTCCACATATTTGTATTAAATATTTATTAAAAATATATATATTTGTACAGTATTTATATATTTTTAATAAATATTTAATACAAATATGTGGTCTATATTAAAAGTTCTCCTACTTTCATTTTCACAAAAAAGTATATTATTTCTCATAAACCCGTAATTTAAATTTCATATACCAAAAATGAATTTATTCATATACCCGTAATTTAAATTTCATATACCAAAAATGAATTTATTCACATACCCGAAAATGAATTTTTTCATATACCCGAATATGAAAAATTTCATATCTGGGTTTAGGAAAATTCATTTTTGGTATATGACCTTTCTCATATACCCAAAATGAATATTCATAAACAGTTTGTGTAACAGACTTCCTATACATGTGTATGAATCTGGCTCAAAAATTTTTAACAGTGTATTATCACTGCGTTTCAAAAAGATTTGATTCAGAAGCTGAGAAAATAGGAGTACCGTTCTTTGCGGGCTAATTCGCTACTCGTTCCAAGAACCATACATTCGCCAAATCTTATAAATACTGATCAAAAAATCATTAGAGAATTGAGGAAGAACATACACATCTTAAAACAGTTATTTTCTAGATCAGCAAAAATCGTTCATCTTTAATGCTGAATTTTATGCCTTTTCGGTGACAATATCAATTAGAAAATAAAATCTGTCGACTCAAAATGGTGTGACAACTCCTTACACATTTTCCGAGAAAAGTGTATTATGTGCGATTAGTCACTCCATTTATTAAATTTTATTCTTTTAATGTAAGCATCATATAAAGTCTAAGTACAAACGGCCATTGGCTTTTATTAATAACACTAGTCGCCATGAAAAAAAGAACCGAGATAATTCCTTCAGATTCTTAAGTAAAATGACCTCCTGAATCCAATTATGACCTCCGTTTTGCCCCACTCACGTACCGTTTTCGGGGGAGAGCCCCCTACTTATTTCCACCCTTTTTTCGTTAATTATAGGGCCATGAATTAAATTTGAAGGGATAAAAAGGCATATTTTGGGTTTAATATTTCTTCTGAAGGTCTAGAGAGAAGACAAGTTCAAAAACTCGAACATTTGGATCCAAAGGGGGGGGGGGATGTGGGGGAGGATTTTGTCCCATAGATTGCAAAAAAAAATCACTGATTTTTTTTCTGTTTTTTTATTTTTTTTATTTAGCAATTTTTTCACCTATTTTCTACATATTCCAGCTAACAGACACCCCATAATGTCAGTTAACTGGAAATTGTAGAAAATCAGGGAAAAAATCAGAAAAATGATCATGATTTTTATTTAAGAGACAAAATTCTTTCTTACATCCCCCCCCCCTTGGATCCAAATGTTCGAGTTTTTGAACTTTGTCACCTCTTTAGACCTTCCCTGAAGAAATGTTTTCCCTTTTCATCCCTCCAAATTTGATTCATTGCCCTAAAATTAATCACAAGGGGGTGGAAATATGTAGGAGGCTGTCCCCCGAAAACGGTACGTGATGAGGGAAAACGGAGGTCATATTTAGATTCAGGAGGTCATTTTACTTAAGAATTATGTCGGGGCTCGAAAAAAAAAATTTATTTTGGCCGATTGGTGTTATTTGCCAAAAAAATGAGATTAGGTTGATTGACACTCGCTCCCCCCTTTAAATAAACAAATTGATATAGCTATAATATAGTAAAATCTGGTGTGACTGGTCGCACAGCACACAACTTTCTTTACCTTGGGTAAACGAAAGTTGTGTTCTGTGCTGTCACACCAGATTTTTCGTGTCGACATATATTTAGTTCCCGACAGTACGGCACATTTGAATTGAAGATGTTCAATTTATAAACATGGGAAATATTTTTGTTACCATGGCAACCATTTCTCCTATCTTTCCTATGAAGAACAAGAGTAAATTCGTCTTCACAAGATTTCAATGACAAAATGAGAATATACATCTTATAGAGAATCTAAAAAATAATTGATTTTTGAATTAAAAAAAAATCGTTGGAGTAAATTTAGAGAAAATCGAAAAAAAACTGAAAAGGTACATCAGTAAAGTACTAGTACTTGTTGGCTGATTTTGTTCAAAAGCTTATCTTCACGCTCCCGGAGGGTGTTTAAAATTATATATAAAATTTCAGCCTCATAGCTCAATTCCTTCATGCTTAAAAGTGAACACACACACAGACATGACAGACCATGTCGCGAAAACCACTTTTGGATTCAGGGTACCTCAAAAACGTGAAGATCCATCAAAATCTTGACATCGCATTTTTGACATGAATCTAATACTTTCTCTCTCTCATATATTAACATATATAGAAGGTAAGAGAAAGTAATAATAGTCAAAGTGAGAACTTCTCTTGAAAAGTTTTCTCTCTCTCTCGCTCTCTCTCTCTCTCTTATATAGAAGTACCAACAACCAACAACAAACGTCTAATTGGAATGAGAGAATTGCAAAACGGTTATTACGTAGTGATTCAAGTAAATTTAATTGACTCCTAAAAGGACAAATAAATAAATAAATAAATAGCAAAAGCCACCAAATAAAATTAGAAACATTTTAAACAAACTTGAATTTATTTATTTATTATAAAGTTAGTAAGAAAAAAAAAAATGTTATTCAAATAAAAGATGCAAAAAAAAGAAAGAAAAAGAGAGTAGATGATTAAATTAAATGGATTTGAGTTTACTTTTTTATTGATTTATTTTGTAATCTTAATTTCAAATTAACAGCCCTCCTTTTGTACGTGAATGAGAGACTGATACAGATATCTAAGTTACACTATGTAAGCTTATTTGATAAACTAGAAATAAAAAATCAGGCGTGACTGTTGCACAGCACAACTTTCTCTTACCCTAGGTAATTGAAAGTTGTGATCTGTGCTTGTCGCACCAGATTTTTCGTGTCAACATATATTTAGTCTTCGCCGCCGATATATTAGAATTCAAGATATAAAATTGCCCTTGGGCTTTTGTATAGTGGCTAGCGTGCTGGCCTTTTATACCAAGGGTCGAGGGTTTGGATTCCAGGCAGTCCGATGATTTTATTTAAGCCATTTGGATACCATTCCTCTTATCTTTCCTATAAACAAGAGTAAAGTGTGCTTCAAAAAATTTCAAAGGCAAAATGAGAATATACATTTTAAAGAGCATCTATATTATAATTGATTTATGAATTTTAATCAAAATAGTTGGAGCGAATTTTGAAGAAATTGAAAAAAAAACTGAAAAATTACATCAGTAAAGTACTAGTACTTTGTGGCCGATTTTGTTCAAAAGCTTCGTGTCTCGTCGAA
>JAKCPI010031415.1:0-14265 GCA_023213315.1 Euborellia annulipes | reverse complement strand
ACATTTGTAATAGTTTGATGACGAAACAACAACTGACTAACTCTGTGCAATTATATATACTTTTACAATCTAAGGACTGAATTAATTTTAAACTGATAGCCGTTGGCTCTAGTTGAAACATTATGCTTTAATAAGAGAAATAAATTCAAGTATGATACACAAGGTTTTTTGTTTCAATGATTTATTTATTTAACATTAACACTTTATACGTATTTCGACACCATATGTGTAATTCACTTCTGATGATGGCACATATGGAGACGAAATACGTATAAAGTGTTAATTTTAAATAAATAAATCAATGAAACAATAAACCTTGTGTAACATACTTGAATTTAATTCTCCTACTAAAGACTGAAGATGGTTCTTAAATAAAAAGAACCGAAACGTCTCTGGTTATTAAACCTGCATACAGAGACTATTTATTGGCTGCTACAGCCCATAATATATAATCTATAATATATCTCACAGCCATTACTCCGAAGAGAATTTTAATTAGAATTGTTTGAGCGGATTTTGAGAAAATTGAAAAAAAAAAAAAAAATGAAAAAGTACTAGTATTTTTTCGCCGATTTTGTTCAAAAGCATATTTTCGCTCGTGGAGTCCCTAAATCAAATATAAAATTTTAAATTCCTAGCTCTAATTGTTTTCGAGATATTTTGTTCACAGTAAGACCATTTTACGAGACCCACTTTTTTGGACTCAGATTGACCTCGAAAAATTTTTGACATGAATCCAATACTTTCTCTCTCTATCTCTATATATATATAAAAGGTAAAAGAAAGTACAAAACTTATGAAAATTCTCTATTTTCTATCTAATTATCGTGTTTATTTCTTATTTCTTAGTCAAATATCTGAATACTCAAATTATAATGATTTTAATCAAAATAAGTCCCGGGATAGTGGCGGGGAAAACAAAAAAACTCTAACACGGTAACCCTCTGTTGTGTTGGATGTTTTGCGGGGGATGAATTGTTCCATGTCGTTGTGTGCCGCAAAACCCTCGACAGAATCAAACAATTCCGGTCCCTGGGAGGGGCAGCATTATTTTTTCTATGTCCGTTCTGGCCGGCTAATTGAAACATGTTATGGAAATGTCCCTGGACCAGCTGATAAATAAATAAAAAAAAAAAAAAAAAAAAACACCACCATCGGCACAAGGAAAGGGTTTATATATGAATATCCATCCCCTTTTTTTTTTTTAATTCATTCAAGAGTTTTTTTTTCGGGATAATGTTTCCTACACCCCCACCCAAAAAAAAAATAATTATCTCTTTTTTTGTTTCTCTCATTGAAAAAGGAAAAAGTCGTCGGTCTAATTAAAGCCCTTGTCCACGTGTTTGCGATGACATCTCAATCCGAATAAAGAATTTAATTTGTAAAGAGAGGAAGTTATTGATGGTGGAGGGGGGCGGGGATGAATATTCACTTTAGTAACTTATTGGCAAGTTTTGTTTCGAGGAAATAAAGCCGGCCATTTTTTTTTTTTTCTTTTAAAATGTAAAATTGAGAATTAAAAGATAAACTTTTTTTTTTATTAAAAACTTTAATTTTCATTATTCATAAACTCTTACTTTTTATTTTTAATCAAGGATTTGAAATAGAATTAATTTTATTATTAGGATTATAAACTTTTCAAAATTACGTGTATTCAATATTCTTTGAATTTCTCCTTTCTATTATATCAGTAAAGAATCATGATTAGGAAAAAAAAATTAGAGGTTAGAACGAATCCAGAAATGCAAAAATAATTCTAATGGTACGCACAGTACACAATTTTATTTTTCGATAATTGAATGATGTGTTCTGTGCTTGTCACACCAGAATTTTTGTGTCGAAATATATTTAGATTACTGCATTTTGAATTCAAGATATAAACACATACAGATATATTGTCTAAAAACAGACCTTAAAATTTAACATCATAAATTGGGTGTTAAAAAGTAAAGAAATAACACCAGCGTTAAAAAATGTGATTCCTTAAACCAAGTTTTAATATCAGCAACGTTAGCATTTTACTTTTTAGCACTAGGTGTTAACAATCCATATGAAGAGAGCAATGTTTTCTGCTTGTTCGTGTTTTTGCACCCCGGCCACCACTACTAACATTACTGATTTGTTATTTTCAAGGCCTATCTAATACACCAGCGTTAAAAAATTATATTCTATAAACAAAGTTTTAACAGCGACTTTCTTTTATCTGAAAGCTGTCAAAATCATAACCTTACTTTTTAGGTTAAAGTCGCCACTTTTATGCATTAAATACGGCGTTGAAATATTAAAGGCACCTCCTAGACATGGCATTAATTTTTAACATTAGTGATTAAATGTTAACGCTTTGGCGTTGAAGTTTTTGCTTAGAAAATAGCAATTAGATGCAAGGAGGTGTTAAAAAGAAATAACACTGATCTCAGATAACAACAAAATACGTATAAGTCAATAAAATAATTTTTAAACACATAACCTAGTGTATAATGTACAGTGAGTGACAATATTAAGTCCCACCCAGAGGCCTACCTGGCTTTAGAGCACTGCGTGTATCCTTTAAATAAATAATAATAATAGAAAAGTTAAGATTATGAAACAAGTTCGTAGCCAGATATTTAATTTCAATTGACGCAACTGCTATCTGAAAAATATATTATGTTATCTTTCATGTTTTTATACTTCAAGGAATCCCTCGTAGGCTGGAATGCCCTCACTGTACATTTTTTTCAACCTTTCTCCGCTACAGAGGTCATTTAGGGGTTATTAATTTACTTAAATAATGTCGATAACAATACGGAGACGCCTATACTACTGATTTCTCGGGGACACCAATTGCAGCTTTCGCCGCGCTTGGCATCGCTTAACCGCAACGATTGTGGAGCACTGTTGCTCTTCTCCATTACCAGGCCCCCCAGCTACATTTTTTCTTGCTTATTTTGTAATACACATCAGACGAGACCTTTTTTGGACTCAGCGAGACCTTCTTTCAAAATCCAGAATTTTTTGACATGAATCCAATACTTTCTCTCTATATATAGAGAAATGGGTAAGAGAAAGTAAAATTTCTCATTAAGTATCCTGGCCATCTTAATACTTGGTGTCCCAAAAAAAATTGTGTAGTGTTTAACCACTCACACCAGATTTTAATTTAAAATAAAGTTAATTTTTTTTTTTTTTTGTTGAAAACTCCCCTCTCTTGTTTTTCCTCGCATGATGCGGGACTTTCCCTTTTAGTTGAACCCCTCCTGTCAAATCCAAATCAAGTTTTCCCTGGTCACTAACTGACCCTCTTATCACCAACAACTGCTAGCGAAAGAGAGAGGGAGATATCAACGACATTTGGTACTTTTATCCCCCCTGACGCCTTCTTTTTGGACATTCCTTGTCTACTTCTCATGATCAAACCTACTTACATGATACCAAGATTCAATTTCCTGCCGAACAAGACTAAAAAGTCATTCGTCTCATCGTCTTCATCGCCTGGTCAAAAGGGCGTCATTTCGATCATATCACTAAACTATTCTTATCATGGATGTTAAAAAATATGAGCGTTCAAAAAAAAAAAAATTCTGATTTAAATGGAAATCGTTATACGCTATTCTCTAATCGGTTTCGCATCTCATTTATCATCAATAAACAGGCAATTTTTTTTTTTTTTGATCTTCCTATCTGCAAAATCCTTGAGTAAAATCCTGATTAAATCTACCCTGAGCAGATTTCTCCCAAGGGTGCCTATAAATATCTCCTTATCACTTATTTAATAAGATTCATTCACTTTTTATAAAAAAAATGTCCACGCAGACAGAGACAGACCAATTTGTGGGACCCACTTTTTTGGACTCAGAGTACCTCAAAACATGTAGGTATATCCAACAAAATCTCGACATTGAATTTTTGACATGATCATTCTCTCTCTATATTTCATATAAAGGATAAGAGAAAGTAATAAAGAGTATAAATTCATTAATAAGCGGCATAAATTACTGTACCAGGTATACCGTTTTAGCACAATTATTTATTTAATTTTTCTTTCTATTTGTTGCCCTTAAATTTATTTTATGTAGTTACATACTTATGATTTTTAGTTTTTTAATTGTATTTTTATCTTATTACATACAAAATGACTTAAATTAAAACAAATTAATGTAAATTTATTGATGGAGGAAATTAGATTTGAGCCAACAATCAAAATAATCATGAATGTAAGATAATAATATGGAATGTGTGTAAGATAATAATGGAAAAATAAAATAAATATTATTATTATGACTTTTTGTGAATTTTACATTTATCAAGTCTTCAATAAATGGTAATATTACCATATATGTTGTGTTATTTTTTTTCAAAGTTTTGGCCAACCAAAGTACATGAAGATTTCAATCCTCAAAGGATCATCATCAGGGCCTGAAATGCGAAATAAATCACAAGAATTTTGTATAATAAATTTTATTAATTTGGTTGCAATCATTCATCTATTGGACTATTATTTTCTCCTACCTATAAATATGTTAATATATAAACTTATGAATAAAGAAAAAGTATTAGATCCATGTCAAAAATTTGATGTCGATATTTTGATGGATATAAATGTTTTGAGGTCTTTAAGTCCATAAAAAGGTCCCGCAAAATGGCCTGCTCTTCAAGAAAATATCTCAAGAACGAAAAGAGTTAAAATTTTATATTTAATTTTGATACCCCCCATGGGACGTAACACGAATCTTTTGAACAAAATCGGTCAAAGAATACTAGCACTTTACTGATGTACTTTGTTTTTTACGATTTTAAAAATATAAATATTTTCTATTTTTAAAAATTTTACATGTCGAATTCTAATGTATTGTCAGAAACTAAACACACTACAACCAGTCACATCAGATTTTTTTTTTTAATTAATTTATTTTTAGAAAATTTAGGGACGAGCCCTTAACAACTCATATGCAAATTAAATACGTAATCCTAAGATTTAGATAAACTGAACGATTGTTTGCTCGAATCTTTATTTTATTTTCTCCCTTAGGGGGTAGGCAGCTTTCCATCTTTCTTCTCTCCAACTGTCACTTTTGCCAGGTAATCTTATCTCTCTGCTCCCCTTTTTTTTTGAATAAAAATAACCAATTGACTTAAGAACCCAATTAATTTAAATGATTTGTCACCAGGTTTATTTATTTATTCTTCCCAAACTATAGAAATGGGGAGATAGTAGAATTGATTAAGAGAACTTTTCTTTTCGTATCTCTTCCTGAATACCTTTCTTTAAAAGGTGCCAAGGGGGGTATAGTAAATACATACATACGTACATACACACGGCATGTTTCGTGCTTTGAGTATTTATAGTTGGTTTCATGTTTAGGGTGCGGCCTTAAAAGAGACAATTTGTTTTTAATACAACCCTCTTTTTTTTTTTTTTTACTCTCTTACGGAGGTCATATTCTTGGAGTTTAAGCCATGAACTCTCGGGAATAAGAACACTCATATGGATATACCCGGATAATAAAATGTTTGGGTTGGGTAGGGAGAAAAGAGGCTGCTGCTCTCAGAGACGGCTGTAAATATGGAGAAATAACGAGAGAAAGAGGGACTTAAGACAACATTGTAGCAATGTAAACCGAGATCTTAATATTTAGTTTGCTTTTAAGGAAGAACCAACGGAGTTAAGCTTTTATTTTAGGTAATCTTAAAAATTTTATTAATTAAATTTTCTTTAAGAGGCTTACTGTACAATAAGAAAAAATCTGGTGTGACTGGTCGCATAGCACATTCGGTAATTGAAAGTTGTGTTCTGTGCTTGTCACACCAGATTTTTCGTGACGACATATTTAATTTCAATACAGTGAATTAGAATTCAAGATGGAAAATTTATAAACATATATTTTGATAAAATGGTGGATTCGGTCCAAATTAATACAATTTAATAAAAACAACTTGTGCTTTCTTTCTTGGACGAAATGTGACAGGTAGTATGTCGTTTTTTGGTATAATTATTAAAAACCAATGAAATGAATGAAACCAATAAATGAAGATGGAGCACTAATAAATGCACCGAAACAACGTAACCAACTAAAAACCAATAAATTTTCAATAATATTTATTTTTGGTTTCCAGGTTAGCGCACCTGTTGGTTTAACATGTTAGCGCACCTGTAAACCAAAAATAAATATTATTGAAAATTTATTGATTTTTAATAATTATACCAAAAAAACGACATACTACCTGTCACATTTCGTCCAAGAAAGAAAACACAAGTTGTTTTTATTTAATTATTTACAATATATTTTGTTAACTACAGTATTTCTCGTATCTTTTCTATGAAGTACAAAAGTAAAGTTCAAACAATTTCAAGTAAGGAAAATGAGAATTTTAAATAGATTATTAAAAAAATAATGAATTCATGAATTTCAATCAAAATCGTTGGAGCGAATTCTGAGAAAATCGAAAAAAAAAAAAAAATTGAAAAAGTACATGAGTAAAGTACTACTACTCTTTGACCAATTTTGTTCAAAACCTTCGCAAGACGACTCAGGGGGGCTCTTAACTTAAATATAAAATTTCAAGCTCGTAGCTAATTTCCTTCATAGTTTATTTTGATCAGAGAAAGTTAATTTTGCGGGACACACTTTTTTGGGACTCAGGGGACCCCAAAACATCAAAATCTCGACATCAAATTGTTGACATAAATCCAATACATTATATTTATAGGTAATGAAAATAAAAAAAAAATCTTTTAAAAAAGTTTTTAACTTTTCTCAGCATCGAATTACAAAAATTATAATTTTTGTTACTAATACTTTTATGACCACGAGTATATGAAATATCGATGGCAAAATATATATATATATATATATATATATAATAAAAAAGAGTAGACAAACATCTCTAGAAAACAAACTAGGACAAATTTTGTAAAACAAGAGAGGAAAAAAAAACTTCTTCTAGACTAGATTAGGTATAAACTGAAAAAGTATTACTAGTACTTATTATTAGGGGAATTTTTAATTACGTTTTTGTATTAATTATTTATTAAAAATATATAAATATTGTTCTACGTACTTAATAATAAAAATAATAATTCAAACCACAAAAGCTTTAATAAACATATTACTAGTAGGTGTTGTAGTTGTGGCTGTTGAGTTGTATCAAGGAAGGGTTGCAGGAACAGAGACTGACAGCCAGATTTCTTTCTTTAAATATTTTTATTGGGCCGACGTTTCGGTCTCGATAGAGGCCATCTTCAGGGCCCAATAAATGTCAAGGAAATATATATTGAAAGATCTCTCACCTGATGTGCATCATCACGCATAGCTGCCTAATGCAAATAATATATATTTCCTTGACATTTATTGGGCCCTGAAGATGGCCTCTATCGAGACCGAAACGTCGGCCCAATAAAAATATTTAAAGAAAGAAATCTGGCTGCCAGTCTCTGCTCCTGCAACCCTTCCTTGATATTACTAGTACTTTTTGAAACCTAACTTGAATATCAAATTTCAATCTCGTAGCTCCTTAATTTTGAACATAAACAGACCTTTTTTTTGGACTCAGGGGACCTCAAAACATGTATATTCATTTTTGACATGAATCCAATACTTTCTTCCTCTTTAAATACATATAGAGAAAGTAAAAAAAAAAATTCATTGGTATTGGATAATTGTATTATTTACAAAATAACGTAATTACTCAGTAAAGCGTATAAATAGTTCAAAAGCTTCTAGTCGTAATTTAATAGACAAACATATTGATTGTACACTCAGATTGTTCTGAAAAAAAAGAGTAGACCTAATAATTATAGAAACTAGCCGCTTGTTTGATTAATTCATATGAAAATAGATTTCCACTACATCGGCTGCGGCGGCGGTTTGAAGCAAATTAGTCACTTGTTACACAAACGCAAATCAATATTATCATTTGCCTGCCTATTGGCTCTCTATTCCGGGGATAATAATTTGCAGAACAAACTTTGAATTGATTCTAACTTATGTATAAATAAGAGTAGATAGATCTACGTGATCGGAGAATTGAGGAGAAAAAGACACTGTTCTTTGTTAATTACTTATACTACTATGCAATCTCGCATTCGTTAAATGCAAATATTTTATCCCTAAGCTCGGCGGGAGGTGGAGATAATTCGTATACAGAGCAAGTCCATTAAAAAACACGACATCAACAACAACGACACGAACTTATCGGTAGACTTTAAAATGTGCCAACTGACAGGAAGACATTTTGAGTTATTGTTTAAAGAAGTGTTCTTGGTAATTTACTTGTGATTCCAATTTATTTCCAGGAGCTTTGATAATTATCTTCTTCTACATATATACAATAGCGGAGTGTCCGTCTGTCACGCTCTGTTTGACCAACTTTCCATAATTCCATAAGGGCCGTTATGGAGAGTGCAGAGAAAATACTCGAGTCCCGAAATTCTCAAAAGTGGAAGCTCAAAAAATTCTAAAAATGAATTTACCCATTGGAAAGCATTAAGTTTTATCTTGCCTTCTGAAAAATTAAAGATAAATAAAAAATCTGGTGTGACTGGTTGCACAGCACACAACTTTCTCTTACCGTATCCAAATGACTTAAATAAAATCATCGGAGAGACTGGGGTTTAAACCCGCGACGTTTGGTATAGAAGGTAGGCACGCTACCAACTACACCAAACCCGCGGGCATGTAAAATTTATAAACATGGAAAAATATTTATATTTTGTTACCATGACAACCATTTATTTTCTTTCCTATGAAGTACAAGAGTAAAGTGGTCTTCAGAAGATTTCAAAGGCAAAATGAGAATATACATTTTAAAGAGCATCTAAAAAATAATTTATTTTTGAATTTTAATCAAAATAGATGCAACGAATTTTAAGAAAATCGAAAAAAAAAAAACCGAAAAACTACATCAATAAAATACTAGTATTGGATTAATGATACAAAAAGAGGATGCAGCCAATAATAAAAAGCATCTGTTTTAGTTAACACTCTTTATTTGGAACGTTTCGGCTATGATTAACAAAGCCATCTTCAGCCCTCCAAGCTAGAAATATATACATACATTCATTAAATAATTGTTTTGTTAATAAATGGTCATAATAGTACAATTATATACTCACAGTATATTTTATATTATTAACATATAAAACAGATGTAGTCAAATTAGTTATAATACAGTACATGTGTATTTGGTCGTATGTATATTTAAATTATCATTACCCACAAGAGAGCATGAGAGCAAAGCCTTGAATGCGAAAAAATTTTAACATTTCGATCTATTTAAACAAATAATTCTTTATAATTTTATTTTTATTGATAATTTTTTTTTTTTATATTTAAATCACAGCCGATTATAAAAATGTTACTCATTTTATCAATTTTAAATAGATAAAAGCACTCACTGTTATTTTAAAAAAATCTTTATCATTAATATATTATCAATTAATGACCATTGTCACACAACAGAGCGGCATAGAAATTGCTTAAACCTATGCAATCAGTGTGAAAATTAAGAGCCCTTTGACCGTATTTTTTTATATAGGATTTCTCCACTATCAGTCTTTTTGCCAAATTATTAACAATCGCCAATGTGACCACATTATCAAAGTCAAACTTATGCCCTGTTTCAAAGGAATGAACTGATAGTGCAGTTGTCAATTTTTTATTTTTTACACTATTTTTATGTTCAGATATTCGAATCCCTTGATGTCTGCTGGACTGCCCTATATAGACACTTGATGGGGATGGACAATCTAAACAATTTATTAAATAAATTGTGTTATTTATTTTGCTTTGAGGAATGGGATCTTTATTGTTAAAAAGGAATGAAAGATTTCCTGACTGTTTATGGGCTATATTTATTTTAAGATTGCGAAATGTTTTACAAATTTTCTCTGATACGTAAGGGATGTAAGTAAGAGAAGAATAATGCTTTGTTAATCATAGCCGAAACGTTCCAAATAAAGAGTGTTAACTAAAACAGATGCTTTTTATTATTGGCTGCATCCTCTTTTTGTATCATTAATCCAATTATATAACAGCCACAATTCGTTATAAAATACTAGTATTCTTTGGTCGATTTTTTTGAAAAGCTTCGTGTTATGTCCCAGGCTAACCTTAAATATAAAATTGCAACCTCCTAGCTCTTTTCGTTTTTGAGATATTTTGTTCACAGACAGAGCGAAAACCAATTTTTTTTTGGTCACAGGAGACCTCAAAACGTGTATATTCATCAAAATCTCGACATCGAATTTTTGACATGAATCTAATAGTTAGGTAAATGAAAGTAAAAATCAAAATCTCTATGTCGAATTTTTTGACGATTACAATATATTGTAATCTAAAAGCAATGTAAAAAGTATACTTTAGAAAAGGTAAACAGAGACAAATTAATTCGAGTAGGACGCCAGTCTTTTTCCCCACATCAATTAAATTTGCAACTGGAAAATAATCTAAATGCAAACAACGTTGTCTTCCTTAAAAAAACAAAACAACAACAACAACATTTTGATTGTAATAACTTAATTGAATAATTATTATGTAAATTAAAAAATTATTGTATTTCCTTTACAAATTGAATTTATGGCTGGCTCCCCAAGTTCTAAGCTTAAAGTCTTATTTCGGGCATAAAAAGCAGCGAGTTATTTTATTTCTCGTTTTCTTTATTTAAATAAAAAAAATAAATAAATAAACTGAATTAGTAGTTTATGAAAAAATAATAATTCAATTTTTTAAAGAAACAGAACAGCCTGCTTCTTTAGTCTTAAAATTCAATATAAAAAAAAGTAAAAATTCAGTTTTTATTACTTTGTTTTACAACTAGCCGCGACGTCCACCTTCGGCGGGCTTCGCCCTCCAAAACCCCCCTAGCCTTTTCTTCTTAATTATGAAAATAAAATTATTATTATTCCATTCCAATTCAGTGCCTGCTTGAAGATTTGTTTACATTCATGGAATACACAAATGAAAAGAATACATAAATATTTTCTATACATTTCCTATGGGAGAAATCGTAACTTTCAGAATTAATAACTCAAAAAGTTATAGGAATTTCGGGAGGAAAATAATTTTCCTGTAATCCCGAGAAGGTCCTCTTTATGCATAGTATAAAATTTAATTTCAAAATTCCAACGGGAAGTTGCCTAAATAGAGCGTGACAGACAGACAGACGAACATTAGCGAATTCCATGTTAATAATTATAGAAAGAAAGTATTGGATTCATGTCAAAAATTCGATGTCGAGATTTTTTGATGGATACAAATGTTTAAGTCCTTAAGTCCAAAAAAAATGGTCTGTCTGTTTTGAACAAAATATCTCAAGAACGAAAAGAGCTAGTAGGTTGAAATTTTATATTTACATTAAATGTCCACCTCGCAAATGACCCGAAGCTTTCGAAAAAAATCGACCAAAAAGTACTAGTACTTTACTGATACACTTTTTCAAATTTTTTTCGATTTTCTCAAAATTCACTCGAACAATTTTGATTAAAATTCAGAAATCAATTAATTTTTAGATTCTTTTTAAAATGTATATTTTCATTTTGCTTTTCAAATTGTTTGAAGCACACTTTATTCTTGTACTTTATAGGATAAAAAATGGGAACAAAATATAAATATTTTCCCAAGCTTTTTACATCTTGAATTCTAATATATTGGCGTAAATATGTCGATAAAAAAAATCTGGTGTGACCCAGCACAGAACACAACTTTCATTTACCAAGGTAAGAGAAAGTTGTGTGCCGTGCATATTTTTAAAAATTAAATTAGTTGGATGAATAATTTTTAAATAAAAAAAGATTTTTCGGTTTACACGTTATTTAGTTTCGTGTTCTTTTCTTTTCTTGTTTTTTTTTTTTCCTAAGAGGTTAATCAATATCTCGCTCCATTGAACAGATATCTGTATATAATGTTATATTTATAAGATCGCGGGAATAGGGGCGATCTTTAGTCCGGAGGAAGCTGAGGTTTATTAATGAAAGCCATATCTCGGTGCAAGGAAGCAGGGGAGAGATCTCTACCCCCTCCCCCCCCTCTTCTTCTTCTCCTCGCCTCGCCCGCCAATCGATAGCAATAAACCAAGACTCCTGATTGCACTGCACCAGACAAGACAACAAAATTAGATCCCGTCTGTGTTTTTTATTTCATTAGTAAAGGATTTCTTTTGTCAATTCGAATCAATCCCCTTTTTTTCATCCGCCTCTTTCTCAAAAAAAAAAAAAAAAAACTTTTCACTTTTTTGAATTTACAAATTAAATTACATATTCCATTATTTTGTCGTGGTTTGTAATTATTTAATTAAAATTATAAGTTCTTCTCCTTGAAAACAAAGGTTACTTCCTGGTTCTAAAGATCTCGCTTCACTTCCCTCCCTAAACAATAAAAAAAAAATCTATTTTCAGTCAATTTAAAATAAATATTTTTTGTGAGACCTTTCACCTAAGAGGGTTCACATTCCGCCCCAGGTGAAACATCTGGTGTGATTGGTCGCAATTTCGGTAATCGAAAGTTGTGTTATATGCTTGTAACACCAGATTTTTTGGGCAGGCATATATTCCGGCGGTAGGCCTATATTAGAATTAAAGATGTAAAAATTTTTTAAATTAAATTAAATATTTTTATTTAGTTAATCATGAACTCCTCCATGAAGTACAATAGTAAAATGTACTTCAAACAATTTTGACGTCAATACCCAGACAGCTTGGAATATTGCAGCAATATCGCGAATCTTGCTTATATTGCCAATATTGCAATATTCCTATGTCCACCTCTTTGCAACATTGCAGGAATATTGCTGCAATGTTGCTGTTTGATCTGTAATATTGCAGCAATGTTGTTGTTTCAATATCAGTGGCGTAGCGAGAGGGGGGCAAGGGGGTCATCATGCCCTGGGCGCTACTCACAAAGGGGCGCCAAATGGTCAGCAAAACAAAAAATTTTAATGTCCGGGAAAAAAAATTTCCGCGTGACGGGAAAATTTGGCAAAATTTAGCCCCCCTAAAAAAAAGGTCAAATGATTTTAACAGCAGGGCAAAAAATTTTCCGAAGGCAAGAAAATTTTCGAGTTCGGGAAAAAAATTTCTATATACGTCTCTGTATAATGTTATATGGTTTTCAAATGGGGGGGCGCCAAAAAGATATTGTGCCCCGGGCGCGAGTTAAGCTCACTACGCCACTGTGCAATATTGTCAATATTGAGCAAGATTGGCAATATTGCTCCAATATTCCAAGCTGTCTGGGTATGAGTATATACATTTTAAAAAGTATATAAAAAATAGTTGATTTATGAATTTTAATCATAATCATTTTTAGAAAATCGGAAAAAACTGAAAAAGTTCATCAGTAAAGTACTAATACTTTTTGCCCGATTTTGATTAAATGCTTATTGTTCCATGCCATGTGGATGCTTAAGTTAAATATCAAATTTCAACCTTCTAGCTGTTTTTGTTCTTGAAATATTTTGTTCAAAGAAACAGACCATTTTGGGAGACCCACTTTTTGGACTCAGGGAACCTCAAAAGATAGATGTATATCCATCAAAATCTTGACATGGAATTTTTGACATGAATCCAATACTTCTTAACATATTAAGAGAAAGTAAAAATCATCACCCTCGTCTCCAGTGGCAAATCCTATAAATACGAAATCCCTCCTAATCAACCGTTCAGCCATTACTCCAGAGAATATTTTACGCTTTGTTCTTAGGCGATTCAACACCCCAAAGGGAATTTATCCTTATAAAAAATCCCTGTATTATTGTGAACTACTAATGGCAGTTTATTATAAAAAGGGATTCTATTTAGCATAACAAAGCGGAGCCTTTTCAAGTCAAACCGAAATAGACCACTGATAACAGAAGAATAGATCGTTCGGCTATTAATACCTAAATTAAAATTTTATTTTATTAAATTAGCCGAATCTTTAAATAGCAAGTCATGGAACGGATGATGAAAAGAAAGCATTCTTCTGAAGAAAGCCTCAAGTCATGACCGATACAGCTCTGATGTCAGCAAAAATCTACTCAAGAGTCAATTAACAATTGCTTGTTAGTTGAATTTTTTTTTTTTTTTAGGTTGACAACCAATCATCGATCATCATCCGAGAGCTACTTGCCTGCCTGCCTGTGCTTCGTTAAAATTGAATTCATAAAACAATCTCATTTCTCCTTCACCCCTACGTACTGTACAGTACGTACTAAGAATATCTTAACTGTAAGATAATTTTGATTTGCATTATTGTTAGAATGTAAATCAAGTTTTTTATTTTTTAATTGAACTTTGGGTGTAAAAATAAGCTG
>JAKCPI010031414.1:0-11971 GCA_023213315.1 Euborellia annulipes | reverse complement strand
TTAATTGGAAAATGTATCACGAGAGAAAAAAAACTTAAACCAGCTTATTTTTACACCCAAAGTTCAATTAAAAAATAAAAAAACTTGATTTACATTCTAACAATAATGCAAATCAAAATTATCTTACAGTTAAGATATTCTTAGTACGTACTGTACCAGTACGTAGGGGTGAAGGAGAAATGAGATTGTTTTATGAATTCAATTTTAACGAAGCACAGGCAGGCAGGCAAGTAGCTCTCGGATGATGATCGATGATTGGTTGTCAACCTAAAAAAAAAAAAAAATTCAACTAACAAGCAATTGTTAATTGACTCTTGAGTAGATTTTTGCTGACATCAGAGCTGTATCGGTCATGACTTGAGGCTTTCTTCAGAAGAATGCTTTCTTTTCATCATCCGTTCCATGACTTGCTATTTAAAGATTCGGCTAATTTAATAAAATAAAATTTTAATTTAGGTATTAATAGCCGAACGATCCATTCTTCTGTTATCAGTGGTCTATTTCGGTTTGACTTGAAAAGGCTCCGCTTTGTTATGCTAAATAGAATCCCTTTTTATATAATAAACTGCCATTAGTAGTTCACAATAATACAGGGATCTTTTATAAGGATAAATTCCCTTTGGGGTGTTGAAGCGCCTAAGAACAAAGCGTAAAATATTCTCTGGAGTAATGGCTGAACGGTTGATTAGGAGGGATTTCGTATTTATAGGATTTGCCACTGGAGACGAGGGTGATGATTTTTACTTTCTCTTAATATGTTAAGAAGTATTGGATTCATGTCAAAAATTCCATGTCAAGATTTTGATGGATATACATCTATCTTTTGAGGTTCCCTGAGTCCAAAAAGTGGGTCTCCCAAAATGGTCTGTTTCTTTGAACAAAATATTTCAAGAACAAAAACAGCTAGAAGGTTGAAATTTGATATTTAACTTAAGCATCCACATGGCATGGAACAATAAGCATTTAATCAAAATCGGGCAAAAAGTATTAGTACTTTACTGATGAACTTTTTCAGTTTTTTCCGATTTTCTAAAAATGATTATGATTAAAATTCATAAATCAACTATTTTTTATATACTTTTTAAAATGTATATACTCATACCCAGACAGCTTGGAATATTGGAGCAATATTGCCAATCTTGCTCAATATTGACAATATTGCACAGTGGCGTAGTGAGCTTAACTCGCGCCCGGGGCACAATATCTTTTGGCGCCCCCCCCCATTTGAAAACCATATAACATTATACAGAGACGTATATAGAAATTTTTTTCCCGAACTCGAAAATTTTCTTGCCTTCGGAAAATTTTTTGCCCTGCTGTTAAAATCATTTGACCTTTTTTTTAGGGGGGCTAAATTTTGCCAAATTTTCCCGTCACGCGGAAATTTTTTTTCCCGGACATTAAAATTTTTTGTTTTGCTGACCATTTGGCGCCCCTTTGTGAGTAGCGCCCAGGGCATGATGACCCCCTTGCCCCCCTCTCGCTACGCCACTGATATTGAAACAACAACATTGCTGCAATATTACAGATCAAACAGCAACATTGCAGCAATATTCCTGCAATGTTGCAAAGAGGTGGACATAGGAATATTGCAATATTGGCAATATAAGCAAGATTCGCGATATTGCTGCAATATTCCAAGCTGTCTGGGTATTGACGTCAAAATTGTTTGAAGTACATTTTACTATTGTACTTCATGGAGGAGTTCATGATTAACTAAATAAAAATATTTAATTTAATTTAAAAAATTTTACATCTTTAATTCTAATATAGGCCTACCGCCGGAATATATGCCTGCCCAAAAAAATCTGGTGTTACAAGCATATAACACATCTTTCGATTACCGAAATTGCGACCAATCACACCAGATGTTTCACCTGGGGCAGAATGTGAACCCTCTTAGGTGAAGGTCTCACAATATTTATTTTAAATTGACTGAAAATAGATTTTTTTTTTTATTGCTTAGGGAGCGAAGTGAAGCGAGATCTTTAGAACCAGGAAGTAACCTTTGTTTTCAAGGAGAAGAACTTATAATTTTAATTAAATAATTACAAACCACGACAAAATAATGGAATATGTAATTTAATTTGTAAATTCAAAAAAAGTGAAAAGTTTTTTTTTTTTTTTTTTTTTGAGAAAGAGGCGGATGAAAAAAAAAGGGGATTGATTCGAATTGACAAAAGAAATCCTTTACTAATGAAATAAAAAACACAGACGGGATCTAATTTTGTTGTCTTGTCTGGTGCAGTGCAATCAGGAGTCTTGGTTTATTGCTATCGATTGGCGGGCGAGGCGAGGAGAAGAAGAAGAGGGGGGGAGGGGGGGGTAGAGATCTCTCCCCTGCTTCCTTGCACCGAGATATGGCTTTCATTAATAAACCTCAGCTTCCCTCCGGACTAAAGATCGCCCCTATTCCCGCGATCTTATAAATATAACATTATATACAGATATCTGTTCAATGGAGCGAGATATTGATTAACCTCTTAGGAAAAAAAAAAAAAAACAAGAAAAGAAAAGAACACGAAACTAAATAACGTGTAAACCGAAAAATCTTTTTTTATTTAAAAATTATTCATCCAACTAATTTAATTTTTAAAAATATGCACGGCACACAACTTTCTCTTACCTTTGGTAAATGAAAGTTGTGTTCTGTGCTGGGTCACACCAGATTTTTTTTATCGACATATTTACGCCAATATATTAGAATTCAAGATGTAAAAAGCTTGGGAAAATATTTATATTTTGTTCCCATTTTTTATCCTATAAAGTACAAGAATAAAGGGTGCTTCAAACAATTTGAAAAGCAAAATGAAAATATACATTTTAAAAAGAATCTAAAAATTAATTGATTTCTGAATTTTAATCAAAATTGTTCGAGTGAATTTTGAGAAAATCGAAAAAAATTTGAAAAAGTGTATCAGTAAAGTACTAGTACTTTTTGGACGATTTTTTTCGAAAGCTTCGGGTCATTTGCGAGGTGGACATTTAACTTAAATATAAAATTTCAACCTACTAGCTCTTTTCGTTCTTGAGATATTTTGTTCAAAACAGACAGACCATTTTTTTTGGACTTAAGGACTTAAACATTTGTATCCATCAAAAAATCTCGACATCGAATTTTTGACATGAATCCAATACTTTCTTTCTATAATTATTAACATGGAATTCGCTAATGTTCGTCTGTCTGTCTGTCACGCTCTATTTAGGCAACTTCCCGTTGGAATTTTGAAATTAAATTTTATATGCATTCTAAAGAGGACCTTCTCGGGATTACAGGAAAATTATTTTCCTCCCGAAATTCCTATAACTTTTTGAGTTATTAATTCTGAAAGTTACGATTTCTCCCATAGGAAATGTATAGAAAATATTTATGTATTCTTTTCATTTGTGTATTCCATGAATGTAAACAAAACTTCAAGCAGGCACTGAATTGGAATGGAATAATAATAATTTTATTTTCATAATTAAGAAGAAAAGGCTAGGGGGGGTTCTGAGGGCGAAGCCCGCCGAAGGTGCACGTCGCGGCTAGTTGTAAAACAAAGTAATAAAAACTGAATTTTTACTTTTTTTTATATTGAATTTTAAGACTAAAGAAGCAGGCTGTTCTGTTTCTTTAAAAAATTGAATTATTATTTTTTCATAAACTACTAATTCAGTTTTTTTTTTATTTTTTTTTTTTATTTAAATAAAGAAAACGAGAAATAAAATAACTCGCTGGTTTTTATGCCCGAAATAAGACTTTAAGCTTAGAACTTGGGGAGCCAGCCATAAATTCAATTTGTAAAGGAAATACAATAATTTTTTAATTTACATAATAATTATTCAATTAAGTTATTACAATCAAAATGTTGTTGTTGTTGTTTTGTTTTTTAAGGAAGACAACGTTGTTTGCATTTAGATTATTTTCCAGTTGCAAATTTAATTGATGTGGGGAAAAAGACTGGCGTGCTACTCGAATTAATAATTTGTCTCTGTTTACCTTTTCTAAAGTATACTTTTTACATTGCCTCCAGATTACAATATATTGTAATCGTCAAAAAATTCGACATAGAGATTTTGATTTTTACTTTCATTTACCTAACTATTAGATTCATGTCAAAAATTCGATGTCGAGATTTTGATGAATATACACGTTTTGAGGTCTCCTGTAACCAAAAAAAAAATTGGTTTTCGCTCTGTCTGTGAACAAAATATCTCAAAAACGAAAAGAGCTAGGAGGTTGCAATTTTATATTTAAGGTTAGCCTGGGACATAACACGAAGCTTTTCAAAAAAATCGACCAAAGAATACTAGTATTTTATTGATGTAGTTTTTCGGTTTTTTTTTTCGATTTTCTTAAAATTCGTTGCATCTATTTTGATTAAAATTCAAAAATAAATTATTTTTTAGATGCTCTTTAAAATGTATATTCTCATTTTGCCTTTGAAATCTTCTGAAGACCACTTTACTCTTGTACTTCATAGGAAAGAAAATAAATGGTTGTCATGGTAACAAAATATAAATATTTTTCCATGTTTATAAATTTTACATGCCCGCGGGTTTGGTGTAGTTGGTAGCGTGCCTACCTTCTATACCAAACGTCGCGGGTTTAGACCCCAGTCTCTCCGAAGATTTTATTTAGGCCATTTGGATACGGTGAGAGAAAGTTGTGTGCTGTGCAACCAGTCACACCAGATTTTTTATTTATCTTTAATTTTTCATAAGGCAAGATAAAACTTAATGCTTTCCAATGGGTAAATTCATTTTTAGAATTTTTTGAGCTTCCACTTTTGAGAATTTCGGGACTCGAGTATTTTCTCTGCACTCTCCATAACGGCCCTTATGGAATTATGGAAAGTTGGTCAAACAGAGCGTGACAGACGGACACTCCGCTATTGTATATATGTAGAAGAAGATAATTATCAAAGCTCCTGGAAATAAATTGGAATCACAAGTAAATTACCAAGAACACTTCTTTAAACAATAACTCAAAATGTCTTCCTGTCAGTTGGCACATTTTAAAGTCTACCGATAAGTTCGTGTTGTTGTTGTTGATGTCGTGTTTTTTAATGGACTTGCTCTGTATACGAATTATCTCCACCTCCCGCCGAGCTTAGGGATAAAATATTTGCATTTAACGAATGCAAGATTGCATAGTAGTATAAGTAATTAAAAGGTGTCTTTTTCTCCTCAATTCTCCGATCACGTATATCTATCTACTCTTATTTATACATAAGTTAGAATCAATTCAAAGTTTGTTCTGCAAATTATTATCCCCGGAATAGAGAGCCAATAGGCAGGCAAATGATAATATTGATTTGCGTTTGTGTAACAAGTGACTAATTTGCTTCAAACCGCCGCCGCAGCCGATGTAGTGGAAATCTATTTTCATATGAATTAATCAAACAAGCGGCTAGTTTCTGTAATTATTAGGTCTACTCTTTTTTTTCAGAACAATCTGAGTGTACAATCAATATGTTTGTCTATTAAATTACGACTAGAAGCTTTTGAACTATTTATACGCTTTACTGAGTAATTACGTTATTTCGCAAATAATACAATTATCCAATATCCAATGAATTTTTTTTTTTATTTTCTCTATATGTATTTAAAGAGGAAGAAAGTATTGGATGCATGTCAAAAATGAGTATACATGTTTTGAGGTCCCCTGAGTCCAAAAAAATGGTCTGTTTGTGTTCAAAATTAAGGAGCTACTAGGTTGAAATTTGATATTCAAGTTAGGACGAATATAAGCATTTAAATAAAATCTGTCAAAAAGTACTAGTAATATGTTTATTAAAGCTTTTGTGGTTTGATTTATTATTATTTTAGGTACGTTGTACAATATTTGTATATTTTTAATAAATAATGAATACAAAAATGTGGTCTATAATTAAAAATTCCCATAATAATAAGTACTCGTAATACTTTTTCAGTTTATACCTAATCTAGTCTAGGAGAGTTTTTTTTCCTCTTGTTTTACTAAATTTGCCCTAGTTTGATTTTCTAGAGATGTTTGTCTACTCTATAGTAGTATATTTTTTTTGCCATCGATATTTCATATACTCGTGGTCATAAAAGTATTAGTAACAAAAATTATAATTTTTGTAATTCGATGCTGAGAAAAGTTAAAAACTTTTTTAAAAGATTTTTTTTTTATTTTCATTACCTATAAATATAATGTATTGGATTTATGTCAAAAATTTGATGTCGAGATTCTGATGTTTTGGGGTCCCTTGAGTCCCAAAAAGTGTGTCCCACAAAATTATCTTTCTCTGATCAAAATAAACTATGAAGGAAATTAGCTACGAGCTTGAAATTTTATATTTAAGTTAAGAGCCCCCCTGAGTCGTCTTGCGAAGGTTTTGAACAAAATTGGTCAAAGAGTAGTAGTACTTTACTCATGTACTTTTTCAATTTTTTTTTTTTTTTTCGATTTTCTCAGAATTCGCTCCAACGATTTTGATTGAAATTCATGAATTCATTATTTTTTTAATAATCTATTTAAAATTCTCATTTTCCTTACTTGAAATTGTTTGAACTTTACTTTTGTACTTCATAGAAAAGATACGAGAAATACTGTAGTTAACAAAATATATTGTAAATAATTAAATAAAAACAACTTGTGTTTTCTTTCTTGGACGAAATGTGACAGGTAGTATGTCGTTTTTTTGGTATAATTATTAAAAATCAATAAATTTTCAATAATATTTATTTTTGGTTTACAGGTGCGCTAACATGTTAAACCAACAGGTGCGCTAACCTGGAAACCAAAAATAAATATTATTGAAAATTTATTGGTTTTTAGTTGGTTACGTTGTTTCGGTGCATTTATTAGTGCTCCATCTTCATTTATTGGTTTCATTCATTTCATTGGTTTTTAATAATTATACTAAAAAAACGACATACTACCTGTCACATTTCGTCCAAGAAAGAAAAACAAGTTGTTTTTATTTAATTGTATTAATTTGGTCTGAATCCACCATTTTATCAAAATATAATTATTTTTCTATGTTTATAAATTTTCCATCTTGAATTCTAATTCATTGTTTTGAAATTAAATATGACGTCACGAAAATTCTGGCGTGACAAGCACAGAACACAACTTTCAATTACCGAATGTGCTATGCGACCAGTCACACCATATTTTTTCTTATTGTACAGTAAGCCTCTTAAAGAAAATTTAATTAATAAAATTTTTAAGATTACCTAAAATAAAAAGCTTAACTCCGTTTGTTCTTCCTTAAAAGCAAACTAAATATTAAGATCTCGGTTTACATTGCTACAATGTTGTCTTAAGTCCCTATTTCTCTCGTTATTTCTCCATATTTACAGCCGTCTCTGAGAGCAGCAGCCTCTTTTTCTCCCTACCCAACCCAAACATTTTATTATCCGGGTATATCCATATGAGTGTTCTTATTCCCGAGAGTTCATGGCTTAAACTCCAAGAATATGACCTCCGTAAGAGAGTAAAAAAAAAAAAAGAGAGGGTTGTATTAAAAACAAATTGTCTCTTTTAAGGCCGCACCCTAAACATGAAACCAACTATAAATACTCAAAGCACGAAACATGCCGTGTGTATGTACGTATGTATGTATTTACTATACCCCCTTGGCACCTTTTAAAGAAAGGTATTCAGGAAGAGATACGAAAAGAAAAGTTCTCTTAATCAATTCTACTATCTCCCCATTTCTATAGTTTGGGAAGAATAAATAAATAAACCTGGTGACAAATCATTTAAATTAATTGGGTTCTTAAGTCAATTGGTTATTTTTATTCAAAAAAAAAGGGGAGCAGAGAGATAAGATTACCTGGCAAAAGTGACAGTTGGAGAGAAGAAAGATGGAAAGCTGCCTGCCTACCCCCTAAGGGAGAAAATAAAATAAAGATTCGAGCAAACAATCGTTCAGTTTATCTAAATCTTAGGATTACGTATTTAATTAGCATATGAGTTGTTAAGGGCTCGTCCCTAAATTTTCTAAAAATAAATTAATTAAAAAAAAAAAAATCACATGTGACTGGTTGCAGTGTGTTTAGTTTCTGACAATACATTAGAATTCAAGATGTAAAATTCTTAAAAATAGAAAATATTTATATATAAGTAAAGTGCTAGTATTCTTTGACCGATTTTGTACAAAAGTTTCTTGTTACGTCCCATGGTGGTATCAAAATTAAATACAAAACTTCAGCTCTTTTCGTTCCTGAGATATTTTCTTGACAGGAAGACCATTTTGTGGGACCTTTTTTTGGACTCAGGGAACCTCAAAACATGTAATTATAATTTATGACATGAATCCAATACTTCCTCTCTACATATATATATATATATATATATATATATATATATATATATATATATATGGGGCATTCCACGCCAACTCGACCACTTTTGAACCCGACCATTTTTGATTTGGCTGAAACTTTATCATCTTTTTGTACCCTATTGAAAACGTATTTGAGAATTTTTTCAGATTTTACGACCCAGCCAAAAAAAAGTTATAGCATTTTCAAAAAACATCGATTTTTTTTTTTAAATAACCGTAAAACTGTCAAAAATTAACTTATCGGGACGATTTTTTTTTGAAATTTTTGTCTTTAAATGTACTTTTCAGAAAAAAATATGACAAAATTTTACAGATTCATCTTGAACGTTTTTTTTGACATTTTCGACAAAAAACAAAAATTTCGGGATGAATGACACTTTTTTTTTAATTTTTTTTTTTTATAAAAAACTTTGATTTTTTCTACAAATGCTCTGAAAATTTCAGAGTGGGATTATTTCGCGTTCTATTTTTTTTTTTATTTTTGAAAAAAAAAAAATTTTTTTCTCCGCTTATTTATCATGATGGTGCTCTTAAATTCTTCCAGAATTGACTGAGATTCTAGAAAATTGAAGAAAAATAATAATAATAATAGTTGGGGTGATGAAAACCGAGAAAATTCCATTTATCCTGAAAAAATTAGAAATTAGTTGTGTATTCAGCTACTGAAGAATTTGAAGCGTCAAGTAAAGTTTAGAAACATGGGCGTAACTAGGTGGGTGCCAGGGCCTGGCCCTCCCCAGAAAGCTTCTTGCCCCAAGAAAAATTGAGAAAATATAGGGCTTTCCAGGCCCACCGGAAGATGGCTGGTCCCATGGCCCCCCTTTAATTTTTCTTGGGGCAAGGAGCTTTCTGGGGAGGGCCAGGTTCCCCTGGCACCCCCCTAGTTACGCCCATGTTTCTAAACTTTTACTTGACGCTTCAAATTCTTCAGTAGCTGAATACACAACTATTTTCTAATTTTTTCAGGATAAATGGAATTTTCTCGGTTTTCATCACCCCCAACTATTATTATTATTATTTTTCTTCAATTTTCTAGAATCTCAGTCAATCCTGGAAGAATTTAAGAGCACCATCATGATAAATAAGCGGAGAAAAAAATTTTTTTTTTTTTCAAAAATAAAAAAAAAATAGAACCCGAAATAATCCCACTCTGAAATTTTCAGAGCATTTGTAGAAAAAATCAAAGTTTTTTATAAAAAAAAAAAATTAAAAAAAAAAAGTGTCATTCATCCCGAAATTTTTGTTTTTTGTCGAAAATGTCAAAAAAAAACGTTCAAGATGAATCTGTAAAATTTTGTCATATTTTTTTCTGAAAAGTACATTTAAAGACAAAAATTTCAAA
This sequence comes from Euborellia annulipes, assembly GCA_023213315.1. Classification (NCBI taxonomy): domain Eukaryota; kingdom Metazoa; phylum Arthropoda; class Insecta; order Dermaptera; family Anisolabididae; genus Euborellia; species Euborellia annulipes. The sequence goes on along the minus strand of JAKCPI010031414.1, from coordinate 2,326 downwards.
AAAAAAATCGTCCCGATAAGTTAATTTTTGACAGTTTTACGGTTATTTAAAAAAAAAAATCGATGTTTTTTGAAAATGCTATAACTTTTTTTTGGCTGGGTCGTAAAATCTGAAAAAATTCTCAAATACGTTTTCAATAGGGTACAAAAAGATGATAAAGTTTCAGCCAAATCAAAAATGGTCGGGTTCAAAAGTGGTCGAGTTGGCGTGGAATGCCCCATATATATAAACATATTTATAGGTATAAGAGAAAATAATAATCCAATTGACGAATGTTTGTAATAAAATTTATTATAAAAAATTCTTGTGATTTATTTCGCATTTCAGGCCCTGAAGATGATCTTTTGAGGGTTGAAACCTCTAGGCACATTGGTTGGCCAAGATTATGAATATAAAAATAACCCATCATATATGGTAATATTACCATTTATTTAAGAAATTAATTTTAAATTGGTAACCGTTGGCTCTAGTTGAAACATTATGATTTAATCAGAGAATTAAATTCAATCAAGAAAACACAAGGCTTTTTTTTTGCTTAATTACTTGTAATTTATTTATTAATATAAACACTTGATTCGTATTTCGACACGAGATGTTCTAACTATTTTATTTAAGCTGCTTTGTAAGAGAAAAATAACATTAAAAACTCAAAATCATAAGTAGGTAATTACATAAAAATAAATTTAACAGCAGCACATAGAAAGAAAAAATTAAATAGATAATTGGGCTAACTTACGGTATAAAATACTTATTTAATGGATTAATTAATCTTCAGAAGTGAATTACTGTACTGCAATCTATTATATATAATAATACTACATTTAATTAAGACTTGATAAATATAAAATTCACAAAAAGTAATATTTTTATTTTCCAATATTTCATTATTTTTATCTTACATATATGATGTACAAAAAAAGATTATTTTATTGTTGGCTATGAACAATATTGATCTCAATCCAACTTCCTACATCAATAACTTTAGCTCAAACTAAAGCTGTTTTGTAAGGAAAAAAATATCATTCAAAACCCTCAAAATCATAAGTAGGTAACTACATAAAATAAATTTAACAGCAACACATAGAAATAAAAATTAAATAGGCTAACTTACGGTATATGATATTTATTTAATGGATTCATACTTTTTATTACTTTCTATATATGAAATATATAGAAAGAAAGTAGTGAGATCATGTCAAAAATTCAATGTCGAAATTTTGTTGGATATACATATTTTGAGGTTCAGCGAGTCCTAAAAAGTGGGTCCCACAAATTGGTCTGTCTCTGTTTGCGTGGACATTTTTTTTATAAAAAGTGAATGAATCTTATTAAATAAGTGATAAGGAGATATTTATAGGCACCCTTGGGAGAAATCTGCTCAGGGTAGATTTAATCAGGATTTTACTCAAGGATTTTGCAGATAGGAAGATCAAAAAAAAAAAATTGCCTGTTTATTGATGATAAATGAGATGCGAAACCGATTAGAGAATAGCGTATAACGATTTCCATTTAAATCAGAATTTTTTTTTTTTTTGAACGCTCATATTTTTTAACATCCATGATAAGAATAGTTTAGTGATATGATCGAAATGACGCCCTTTTGACCAGGCGATGAAGACGATGAGACGAATGACTTTTTAGTCTTGTTCGGCAGGAAATTGAATCTTGGTATCATGTAAGTAGGTTTGATCATGAGAAGTAGACAAGGAATGTCCAAAAAGGTGTCAGGGGGGATAAAAGTACCAAATGTCGTTGATATCTCCCCCTCTCTTTCGCTAGCAGTTGTTGGTGATAAGAGGGTCAGTTAGTGACCAGGGAAAAACTTGATTTGGATTTGACAGGAGGGGTTCAACTAAAAGGGAAAGTCCCGCATCATGCGAGGAAAAACAAGAGAGGGGAGTTTTCAAAAAAAAAAAAAATTAACTTTATTTTAAATTAAAATCTGGTGTGAGGGACTGAACACTATACAATTTTTTTGGGGACACCAAGTATTAAGATGGCCCGGGTACTTAATGAAAAATTTTATTTTCTCCCGACTAGAAATTGCTTTGGGAACGCCCAGAGTATACATCTGGACCTCATAGGGTCCCAAGGGAGGCATGCCCAATAGGGAAATCCCTATAAGGGCCCAATTAGAACCCAATCGGGAAATCCCCAGGAAAAATATATAGACTTATAGTCAGTTTCTCCCAATTGGGTTCTGTGTGGGACCTAAACGGGAAATCCCAATATAAAAATAAAAATTTCACGTCTAGAAATTACTTTGGAATCACCCAGCGTATACATCTGGACCTCATGGGGTCCCAAGGAGGCAAGCCCAATAGGG
>JAKCPI010031413.1:0-17897 GCA_023213315.1 Euborellia annulipes | reverse complement strand
GGGGTCAGTTTTTATTTTTTTTCTTATCTTTAGTGTAAAAAAAATTTAAACTGGAAATAGTTGATTCTAAAAAAAATTGATTTTAAAATGTATATAGGAGAGCAGCTAAAGAAATAAAATAAAATATTTTTATCAACTTGGTAGGGCCATGCTTGAAAAGGATTAATTTTTTCAACCAATGCTCAAATAGAGTGTTCATTAGTCATTCAAGATAGCAAATTTGAGATATATATTTGTGCTTAAGATTGAGAAAAATTGCACCCCCTGGAGTCGAACCAGGACCTCCACGCTTTCACAGAGAGTGGACTTTTATTTAATTATTAACAGTCGACGTTTCCACCTTTATCTGGACGATTAATTGTTAAAATACAGGATATTGATTATTGAGTTTAATTGCCGTTGTGAATTATAAAATATATAGACAATAATTTAAGAAAACAATATATGGGTGACCTGCTCGCTTGGGGCTACTTCTTATTATATATAATATAAAATAATTGAACTTAAGAAGCCCCATGCGAAAAGGTCACTCATTAAAATACTTATTGTTTCGTTAAATTATTGTCTATATATTGTATAATTAACAACGGCAATTAAAAATAATAATGAACATTCTGCATTTTAACAATTAATCGTTCTGATGAAGGCTGTGATTGGCGACCGGAAAAAGTGGTTTTCGAGACATGGTCTGGCTGTCTGTCTGTGAACAAAATATCTCAAGAACGAAGAGTTAGGAGGTTGAAATTTTATATTGAAGTTAGGAGTGACACGATGCTTTTACACAAAATCGACCAAAAATTACTAGTACTTTACTGATGAACTTTTTCATTTTTTTTTCTTCGATTTTCTCTAAAATTCGTTTTAACGATTTTGATTAAAATTGAACAAATTAATTATTTTTTAGATGCTCTTTCAAATGTATATTCTCATTTTGAAATCTTTTCAAGCACACTTTACTCTTGTATTTCATAAAAAAGATTGGACGAATAGTTGCCATGGTAACATAATATAAATATTTTTCCATTTTTATAAATTTTACATGCCCTCGGGGCGTGGTGTAGAGGTTAGCGTGCTAACCTCGTATACCAAACGTCGCGGGTTCGGACCCCAGGCAGTCCGATGATTTTATTTAAGCCAATTGGATACCAGATGGCTTAAATAAGAATGCCTGGACCCTATATATGTATATTTATTCAATAACGGTTATCGTAAATGTCTTAAATGGCCTGAGTTGCCGAAAAGACAGTGTGAATGTGTGTGTGAGTGTGAGTGTGAATGAAAAAAAGTGTGAATGTTTAAAAAAAAAAAAAAAAAATTTTACATGAGACCTCCGGGTTTGGAATAGTAGGTAGCGTGCCTACCTCCTATTCCAAACGTCGCGGGTTCGGACCCAGGCAGTCCGATGATTTTATTTAAGCCATTTGGATACCAGATGGCTTAAATAGAAATGCCTGAAGCCCCAATAGATATTATCTATATATATAAAAATGAAATGGGAAAAATGTATGTATGTATGTAAATATGTATGTATATGTTCTGTAGAAATCCACAATTTTCAATGAATCCATTTGAAATAAAGTACACCTATAATACATTGCTCTGGGAGTAACGTAGTAATAATTTGAATCTCTTAAATATTTTGGAAAATTAATTATAATCAAATTTCTTCAATATGGGAACACAAAATCAACAAGTTGGCTAGAAATTAGAGAGCGTCCTTTGTGCTGTGTGAACCAGCTTCCTACCTGACTATGGGCTAGGGGTGGGGGCTACGCAGCAGTTGAAAAGCGAAGAGAGGACTCAGGTGACTGACCCTTTAAACAGTCATAAACAGACCCTTTTGTGCTGTTCCCAATCGGTACCCTCGCCTCGCTTGAATATAAGATCCTTCCTTAACATCTTAACACTTGCATTGCAACAAGAAATATCCCAAATTGGGAATAAACTTGCTCGCCGAAGGCGAGCAAGGGGTCCAGGGGCGCAGCCCCCTGGCTAGGCGGAAAGCCCGCCGAAGGCGGGCTTGCGACTAGTAAATAATATAACGGTTATCGTAAATCTTATATGACATAAGTTGCCGAAAAAGATTGTGTGAATGTGAGTGTGAATGAGAAAAATGTGTGAATGTAAAAAAAAAAAAAATACATCTTGAATTCTAATATATCCGAAACTTGACGACACAAAAAACCTGATGTGACAGTCACAACAGATTTTTAATTTAATTTACTGGATTGAGGGCCCTAGTAACAAGGGCGGATCCAGAGGTGTTTCTCGGGGGGGGGGGGGGGGTAATCTGGTGTGACTGGTCGCACAACACACATTTTTTTCTTAATTTCGGTAATTTAAAGGCGCATTCTGTACTTGTTTGGCAGAATATAAATACAAATCAAATTTTTAAGAATTAATTTTTAAAATTTTACATTAAAAATAAATTTCTTTAAAAAAAAAAAAGTATTTTTTCAAATCTCGGGGGGGGGGGGGGGTAATTACCCCCTTTACACCCTGTATCCGCCCTTGCCTAGTAAGCTTCAGGAGGAAGAGACCTTAGCCAGACAAGACACAAGGACCCATTGAAGGATATTTTTATATTACAAATTAGGGTGGCCGCAAAAAACAAAATTTTTTAATTTCTTTCGGCCGAACATCCTAAAAGTTGTTTTTAGGCTAGAAAATGATAATGGCAAAGTTTTAGCTAAATTGATTAACGTTAACCCGTGCCTCATCGGGGGTTAAAATTTTGAAAAAGTGCGATTTTATCTAAAAATTCGCAGTTTTTACTTCATAAAACGAAAACAAAGTATCGTAGAAAAATGAATCTTGGCTCATTTCATAGCAAATTTAATTCTCTTAAGGTTTTATAATAACCATTTTTTTCATTAAAACTGATAGATTTAGTGATATTTACAAATTAGCATTTCGGTTTTGATATATCGCTCTTTCTGAAAAATAAGTGGAAAATCACAATATAGACCATTCGATATAACAATTTGCCGGGAAAATATTCCGAAGGGAATGAAATTTTTACTATCCCATACTCTAGAATGCCAATGCTAAATTTTCGACCTCGAGGAACGTGTGGGGGGGAAGGGAGGGGGACAAAAACCTCAAAAATTTGAGAAATCTTCAGGTTTTTGCTTATATCTCGTAAACTATTTATATTTTGTCAAATTGACCAGCCGTATTTCGGTTAGTATTGAGTCTACGAATTCGTTTTATGTATCAAATTTTAGCAAATTTAATGCTCTACAACTTTGTATTGTGCTACATTTCACAAAATATAAATAGTTTACGAGATATAAGCAAAAACCTGAAGATTTCTCAAATTTTTGAGGTTTTTGTCCCCTCCCCCTCTCCACACGGTCTTCGAGGTCGAAAATTTAGAATTGGCATTCTTGAGTATGGGGTAGTGAAAATTTCATTCCCTTCGGAATATTTTCCCGGCAAAATGTTATATCGAATAGTCTATAGATACCACGCCCTTAAAAATATTTAATCTTATGAAGCCCCCCTCCCCCATTTTATAAAATAATACAAAAAAAAAAATGTTTAATGCTAAAAAATATAATTTTATATTAAAGCGGAGTCAAAAAAAAAAATTCCTAGTTATTGAATGAAAATTTTGAATGAAAAATTACAATTATAATTTTGGTGGCCAATATTCGTCCCTCCCCTTAGGCTAGTTATTTTATTTTGAAATTATTTTATTTTAATTTTAAATCCTTAATCCACCCCTGAGTAAAAGTATATTAAAGTAATTTGATTAACAAAAATATAGGCCAAATAGGAAGAATATAATGGTAAATAATGGTGACTTGAGAAAAAATTTTGAAATGCCCTCGGGCTTGGTGTAGTTTGTAGGGAGCCTTCCTTCTATATCGAACGTCTAGGGTTCAGACCCCGTCCGAAATGGATACCAGACGGCTTAAATTGAAATACCTGAACCCCCAATATTTATATTATTAATTAATAATGGGTATCGTATAAAGTCTTATATGGCCTGAGTAGCCGAAAAGACTGTGTGTATGTGTGTGTGTGAATGTGAGTGGAATGAGAAAGTTTAAAAAAAAAAAAGATAAAGAATAAAAAACAAATTTTTTTTAAATGACACCTACACTCCCCCTCCCCCTTTCAACAATATTCACCCTCTACCCTTAGTGAATTGCAAAATATTTAATTTCATATTCAAAAGAATCGTTTTTCGCAGTCAAATTATTTGTTTCTATCATTTTTTTTTTTTTTTTTCAACGATAAAATGCATAATAATTACCTTTAATAAGACACTCAAGAGGGTGTGCTGGTTGACGGTGAGGTCAGGGTAGGTTTCACTATATTAATTATTCACTTTGATTCACTTTAAACACAAAAAATATAGCAGCGCCTGCACTCCAGCCACGCGCTCGACTGAACGAGAGATTTCTTTCTTCCGTTTATAGGAATAAATAGATGGACATAGCAATTCCCTTTTTATTAAAAGTAAAAAAATATCTTTTTCTCTAATCTAACTATATTTAGAGATGGAAAAAAATGTCAACAAGTGATTTGGAATATTCCAAGGCCTTTTTTAAATAATCAACCCTTCATCATCCCTAATAAAAATAATATCAACGCTATTTATTGAATGTTTTCTATTTATTTGGCTTCGATTTAGCTAAAATAAATTTAAAAAACATTCTTTTCAATTTTTCAACCCTTTATTCAATCCTAATAAATAAAATAATTAACAATGCCATCGCCTTCGGCGAGCTTCGCGTCAAGTCAGAAAAAAATTAAAACCCTGAAAAACTTCCTTGGATCCGCCGTTGGGTTTTACACATAGTATAATTTTCTAGAATGAGTCTTACTTTAAATCACTGGTTTCCAAACTTTATGTTACAACGCCTCCCTTAAAAATATTTAATCGTATGACGCCCCCCTCCCCTACGCATTTAATAAAATAAAAACAAAAATTTTTAATACTAAAAAATTTAAATTTATATAAAAATATTTTTTTTAATTATTCATATTTATTATTTTAATTAAAAACTCCGTCCCAGAATCATCAAAATTATTTTATTTATAAAACTAGCAATCAATTGGAAAATTGATCTTGGTGGCCAATATTCGCGCCTCCCCTTAGACTAGTCAGCGCCTCCCTAGGGGGGCGCGCCTCACAATTTGGAAAACGCTGGTCTATATTGTGATTTTCCACTTATTTTTCAGAAAGAGCAATATCGTCGCCTAGTGTCGCGTAGTGGCGTATCTCAATTTCTATCATTTTTCAGGAGAGCTGTTTATAGTTCGTGTTGTTATATTAAATGTGTAGATACGCAAAACCAAAAAACCTAAATAATACGAAAAAACATGGAAATACAGATTTGTGATAATGCAAAGAACGCCAGGACACGGCCATACCCGTTATATCTCAATTTTTAATTTTTTTGAGATACGTCACTACGTGATGCAAGCGACGATAAATCAAAATCCAAATGCTAATTTGTAAATATCACTTATATCTATAAGTTTTAATGAAAAAATGGTTATTATAAAATCTCAAGAGAATTAAATTTGCTATGAAATGAGCCAAGATGCATTTTTCTACGATACTTTGTTTTTGTTTTATGAAGTAAAAACTGCGAATTTTTAGATAAAATCGCACTTTTTCAAAATTTTAACCCCGATGAGACACGGGTTAAAGTTACCCAATTTAGCTAAAACTTTGCCATTATCATTTTCTAGCCAAAAAACAACTTTTAGGATGTTCGGCCGAAAGAAATTAAAAATTTTTGTTTTTTGTGGCCACCCTATTACATATACAGTATATTATGGGTAAGAGAAAGTAAAAATGTAATAAATGAACACAATACTTTTATATAGTATTTATGAGTTAAAAAAAAAGTTATTTCTATTTGTAGCATCCATTTTTTTTTCATCAATGATTTCAATTTGTCAGTCTTTTTTTTTATAAAACCTAAATAGAATGTTATCAAAATGACGTTGTAGATGATTTGTAAAGAGAGAGTGAGAGAGATGAATGAATTCAGGTGATGGATAGAGTGTAATTAATTCCTGATTTACAAAATATTTTAAAGACAAGAGAGTGAGTGAGATGGATATAGTATTAAAAAACAACCAACATCAATATGTTTGTAGATAAAATTTCAATAACAATTTTTAATGAATCTTTTTTTTTTGGCGTAGAGCGTTAATGAATTTCCATACTGATCAAGAGAAAGTAATTATCGCCATGAAAGTTGGATGATTGTTTACACTGGGGCTTCGGAAATAATCAAGCGAGATCTTGCCCGAGACGAGTCGACGGCCTTCGGCCTCCAGATGATGCAGATGATAAACAAGAGGCCCTTATACACCACCCCATCCACCATTTGCTTCATCCCACAATCCGCCCCCTGATCACGCCTCGTCGCCCTCGATTACGCCCTACCGTCATTGTGACGTCACAGACCATTGCATTCCACCGCCCCAAGGGTGAACTCATGCAAATAAGCGGGGCTTAGCCTGACTGCAAGACAAGAAACCACCACCCCCACCCAACCATTAACGCTTTAGAACTTATTTTGTTTTTTCTTTTAAAAAAAAGCATTATAATAAATATTATTTTGTCAGTTAAATATTTTTGATAAATTTTTTTTTTTATCTGCTTGCAGACGTCTATTATCATTAAAGATAAAATTTTTAATGGGGAGAGTTTGAAAAATATTGTATTAATTGAAAGTCAATAGGAAGATAATATAAGATTCTAATAGAAAAGATCAAAATTGGCGCGTTAAATAAAAATGCCTGGGCCCTAATATATATAAATTCATAAATAACGGTTATCGTAAATGTCTTATATGGCCTGAGCTGCCGAAAAGACAGTGTGAATGTGTGTGTGAGTGTGAGTGTGAATGAGAAAAAAGTGTGAATGTTTAAAAAAAAAAATTGGCGCGTGCGCCTTGAATATAGGCAACCATTGTGATGGAAATGTTTCGGTTGCCTATTTTTTAGGCGTTTGAATTATTTTACGTAATAAAAAAATTAAAAGTAAAAAATTTCTATTGGATTGGTTACCAATCCAATTGAAATAAATTGAGACCGAGTCTAAATGGCCTTCGATGCCGAAAAATAACTTAAATAAAATTTAAAAAAATAAATAAAATTTACAAATAGACTAAATTTATATATATATAGGCCTACGTATATATAATATAAAAAATCTCGACATCTAATTTTTGACATGAATCGAATACTGTCTCTCTATATATAGGGTAAGAGAAAGTAAAAAAATTAAAAATTAATATGAGGATGCGTTACAAGGGCAGCCAAGGCGAAAAATAAAACAAAAATCTATTTTTTGTCGACGTTTCGAGTGCCGATCGCACTCTTCATCAGGACAAAAATGATGTCAATTCGTCAGGTCGTTTGACATGGCAGTATAGCAACGTTTTAACCATTTTTACATTTACTTGAAGACTAGTATTTCGAGGTCGAATGAATTTAAAGTTAAAACGTTGCTATACTGCCATACTGCTATACTGCTATACTGCCATGTCAAACGACCTGACGAATTGACATCATTTTTGTCCTGATGAAGAGTGCGATCGGCACTCGAAACGTCGACAAAAAATAGATTTTTGTTTCATTTTTCGCCTTGGCTGCCCTTGTAACGCATCCTCATATCATAATATCCAGCCATCAAGAAACAACTAGTTAAAAATTAATATTTATAAAATCTCAGCAATAGAGGTTGGATTATTAGGGTGGTTGGGATATTAATTCATTTTTAATTTCTTTCACTATTATATAGAAAGAAAGTAATGCATTCAAGTCAAAAATTCAATTTTGAACGAAATACAGGTTTTGTGGTCCCAAGAGTTCAAAAAGGTGGGTCCCGCAAAATGGTCAAAAAATATGGTGAACAAAATATCTCATCATCATTAAACTTAGGTACAGAAGCGAGATAATAATCGTTTAAATAAAAAAATTGACCAGAGTAGGATACTAGTACTTTACTAATTGTACTTTTTCAGTTTTTTCTGAATTTCTCAAAATTCCTTCTAATGCACTTTATTCTTGTATTTCATAGAAAAGAATAGGAGAAATAGTTGTCAATGTTTACAAAATATAAATATTTTTCTGTGTTTATAAAATTTAAATTTTGAATTCTAACATACTGCCGGAAACTTAATACGTATGGTATTTCCAAACAAAAAATTTTTTGTACCATATTAATATGGTGTCGCGAGCTTTTATTAATATGTGGTTCTCTCTCTATCTTCAGTCATTACTGCCAGACCTGACACTTTGTGGTTACTTTAAAAGGTAACTTTTATGGTAGGGTTTCCGTGTCCTTCCCCAGGAGGCATCTCAAAATTAGATAATTTTTTGCTATGAGATGAATTTGAACTCGAGTTGTCTTGAACTCATTATCAGGTCTATTCTCTAAAAACATGCGTTAAAATTTAAAATAAACAAATGGGTGTTAAAAAGTAATGTAAGCGTTATGGCGGCAAGCTACAGCCGAAAAATAAAGAAAAAAAAAAATGTAAGCGTTAAAAAATGCTATTTCCTTGCCTCAAATAGCAATTCTGTAAAAACATAAATTTAAAGACAAAGCGTTAGTAAATAGTATTAAAAATTAATGCCATGTCTAGGGGGTGCTTTTAATATTTAGCGTCGTATTTAAAATAAACATGGCGTCCTTAACCTAAAAAGTAAGGTTATGATTTTGATAGCTTTGAAATGTTAACGTCGCTGTTAAAACTTTGAATAGAGAATAGCAATTTTTTAACACTGATTGTTTCTACATTACTTTTTAACACCAATTTATTTATTTTAAATTTTAACTCCTGTTTTAGAGAATATACCTCTACTCTAGAGGTTTAACTGATGGCTAATCGCCTCATCATGCGGTTGTTTGTGAAGAATATATATTTCTAGTTAATTAAGATACTTCCAAATTAATAGGTGAAATTTTTTTGACTAATATTATTTCTATAATATCAAAATTATATAGTAAATATATTTCCATATTGTCTACATGATATGTTAATGCCAAAAAAGAGGCACGGAAGGAGAGCTCTTAATTGTTCCTGAGTGGGAATCCCCCACTCCCAAAACCCAAGCGCACCCACCCCCGTTTAATTATCGGGTCCCCGGCGGGCGGCGGCAAGATGGCGCCGGGGGTGGACAGCCGCCATTTGCATAATCGGATGCGACTCATAAATGGCGACGGCGGTGTCAACAGACTGGAAAGTCATCGAGGTGGCGACATCCATTACAAATGCAATTGTTTCACTCAACTTGCTCTCCCCGACTCCCGAGCTCCTATTAATTAATGCTTCATGACCTGAAGTCTATGCAAATGTTGTTGTTTGACAATAAATAATCACGAGAGATTCGATTATAAAAGAGCCATTTGAATTTTTCATAAGTTTCTCACTCGTTAAGTTTATTATTATTTAAGTCTATTTATTATTGATCGTCGATGAGGGAGTGAGAGAGAAAGGGAGTGAGCGGGTCGAAGGGTCTGATTTCATGATTATTGACTGCGAAGCCCTTTTTTGGTTGGGACGCCCTGCATCCTGGCCAATCCATTCCCACCCTTGCTTGCCCTCAAATTTCATCAAGTCGAAAAAGATGAATTGTAATTTGTCAGAATAAATTCTTCATCTGGAAAATTGAAAAAAACAACCAGACAGACATGAAGAGAAGATTTCCTCTTGAGTACTGAGGGGAGATTTCTTATCAAAATTGTTATTATATAAATAATAATAATAATAATAATAATAATAATAATAATAATAATAATACTAGAAAGAAGACGTTATTCAATAAAAAAAAAAGCATTTTTACTTTCTCTTATCTATGTATATATGTAATATACCGGGTGGGCCAATAGTGCGTGGACGGAAGATTGTGGGCTTATTAACGGACATTTTTAAAATTTGTTGATCGCACATAATGTGGGGCCTTTAGGGCTACAAATTAAAAATATTTTTGTTCCAATTGCACCTCATATACAGGGTGGTCCATATCAAAGTTATGTTTTTTTAAATGGAACGCCCTGTATATTATTGCATATTTGGATTCTACGGCCAATTTTAGTATGAGTTTATGTCATGCAATGTATTCCAAACCAAACCGTTTAGCCGCAAATCGGGCTTTAGTGAAAAAACTGCTGTCTGGAAAAAATTGAATATCTCGCGATCCATAAAACTTAGGGAACTGTTCTTTTGTGAGGTTACTAACCATGAAATGTACTAATGTAGGCCAGATGGGGAACCCGGAATTATTCTTATGTTGGGAGATATGGCCATGCCAATTTGGAAAATTTCAATCATGGATAACTTCATTTTTTCAAATGGAACATGCTACTTTTTTTATGCCATGGGACGTGAAATTCAATTATCTTTCAGCTGATATAAGGTTGTCTATATCTATCTTTGGTAGTTTTCTTTTTATTCCAAAATATCTGATAACGAAAAAAAAAATTTTTATTATAGACAAAATAATTGAAAAAAAAATCCAAACGCAAAACAAAATCGTAATAAATGGACAAATTATGCTAAATATTCGAAAATGTCTTTAAATTTCCCTTAAAATCATTTATTTGAACTTCTCAAAGAAGTCCCGCTTGCTCAAATTCGGGTTATGATTTGTCAACAAGATGGCGCACCTCCTAACCTGAACATAACCCTAATTTCTTTTTCGAGAAGTTCAAATAAATGATTTTAAGGGAAATTTAAAGACATTTTCGAATATTTAGCATAATTTGTCCATTTATTACGATTTTGTTTTGCGATTGGATTTTTTTTCAATTATTTTGTCTATAATAAAAATTTTTTTTTTTCCTTATCAGATATTTTGGAATAAAAAGAAAACTACCAAAGATAGATATAGACAACCTTATATCAGCTGAAAGATAATTGAATTTCACGTCCCATGGCATAAAAAAAAGTAGCATGTTCCATTTGAAAAAATGAAGTTATCCATGATTGAAATTTTCCAAATTGGCATGGCCATTTCTCCCAACATAAGAATAATTCCGGGTTCCCCATCTGGCCTACATTCGTACATTTCATGGTTAGTAACCTCACAAAAGAACAGTTCCCTAAGTTTTATGGATCGCGAGATATTCAATTTTTTCCAGACAGCAGTTTTTTCACTGAAGCCCGATTTGCGGCTAAACGGTTTGGTTTGGAATACATTGCATGACATAAACTCATACTAAAATTGGCCGTAGAATCCAAATATGCAATAATATACAGGGCGTTCCATTTAAAAAAACATAACTTTGATATGGACCACCCTGTATATAAGGTGCAATTGGAACAAAAATATTTTTAATTTGTAGCCCTAAAGGCCCCACATTATGTGCGATCAACAAATTTTAAAAATGTCCGTTAATAAGCCCACAATCTTCCGTCCACGCACTATTGGCCCACCCGGTATATATAGAAGAAAGTATTGGATTCATGTCAAAAATTCGATGTCGAGATTTTGATGGATCTCCACGTTTTGAGGTCCCCTGAATCCAAAAAAGTGGTTTTCGCGACATGGTCTTCTGTGTATGTGTGTGTGGGGGGGGGGGGTGTTCAATTTTAAGCATGAAGGAATTGAGTTAGGAGGTTGACATTTTATATTTAAGTTAAACACCCCTCGGGACCGGAAAAATAAGCTTTTAATCAAAATCGACCAAAGAGTACTAGTACTTTACTGATGTACTATTTCAGTTTTTTTCGATTTTCTCAAAATTTGCTCCAACGATTTTTTTTTTTTTAATTCAAAAATCAATTAATTTTTAGATTCTCTTTAAAATGTATATTCTCATTTTGCAATTGAAATCTTCTGAAGACCACTTTACTCTTGTATTTCATAGGGAAGATAGGAGAAATGGTTGCCATGGTAACAAAATATAAATATTTTCCCATACTTATAAATTTTATATCTGAATTCATATGTTCCGTACTGTCGGGAACTAAATATATGTCGACACAAAAAAATCTGGTGTGACAAGCACAGAACACAACTTTCGATTACCGAAGGTAAGAGAAAGTTGTGTGCTGTGCGCCAGTCACACCAGATTTTTTATTAATGAAGAGACTGTTTTATGGAAAATTAAAATTCTGTGATCCGGGAAAATATCCATTCTATGTCGTAGGGGAAAAATTTTGTTGGCATGTGAATAATGAACAAGTGATACATTTTATATTCGAATCGTATAATATAATAAGGCTAAAATGCTTTAAAATTAAGGAGAGGGGGAATAAATTCAAAATTTATTATTATATTATCTAACAATAAGATGAAGACAATTTACAAGATGAGTTTGTGTTTAGGTTGGGAAAAATTGCAACCCCTGGACTCGAAGGAAGACCTGGTTCGAGTTCAGGAGGCGCAATTTCCCAACCAAAACACAAACTTATCTTATCTTTATCTTAAAAATATAATAATTATTATTATATAAGCTTAAAATATATTTTATTTGAATAAAACAATAGTAAAAATTTATTTAATCTATTTTAAATTTTGAAATTATCCCCACCCTCAATTTTAGCATTATATGTAATTTTAAAGGCGAATTTCGAATTTTTTTAAATGAATATTTTGCGATTTTTAATGCATGTTGATCCGAACCATATTCAAGAGATTCTATTGTATTAGGCCAACACCTAACTCTTCAAATGATTAATTATTTTGAAACATATTTTTACTATAGTAGTTAAAAATAATATCTTAATTGAAAATTTGTAATTTAGATTCGAATTTATAAGTGGATCTAAAGTGTTCACGTGCTAGCTTGTCTTTATCTTAAACACAGCCTATTGACTGTTAATTGAAAAGCTTGATTATCAGAATTTTCAATTAACCGGACGGGAAAAAACTTTTTTATATTATACGTATATTACACATTACATATCATTTTGCTTTTTTTCAAATAATTAAAAATAATTTTAGGGCAAGAGGGGGGAAGAGCGAAAAAAAAAAACTTTTGAAATATCGAACCCTTATCAAGCTGCTTTACCATCCATTTCTTATTATAATTAGTTTGGAATTAAACAAAAAAACCTATCTGATTGTTTAGAGATAAACCCTGTCAGTGCAGTTTCAATTTGGCGCATCCCTGTTGCTGATAAGACGGACTTAATCCTAAGGCGGTTGATTAGAATTAAGTTGCAGAGATGAAGCTTCCCCCCCCCTTCCCCTATCCCCAGCACTGTTAAGCCTTGTTCTCTGTGCTAATGGCTGGCTGCCTTTTTCGGGATTCAAATCGATTTTTTATTCCCATTAGCAAGGGCTCCGCCCCTGCGCCGCCTGCCTTACATTGATTCAATGAAAAATATTTTAAAGTGTACACTGATACAATTGTGCAAAAAGAATACTAAATTAGAAAAAAAAAATACCGATAGTGCGAATTTAATTAAGAAAAATTTAGACAATAGAAAAAAAAAATCTGGTGTGATTGGTAGCACATAACCTAACTTTCCCTTGGTATCCATTTGGTATCCAAATGGCTTAAATAAAATCATCGGACTGCCTGGGGTCCGAACCCTTGGTTTGTAACAGAAATGAAACATTATTATTGTTTTTATAAATTAAATTTTGTGGATCCCCTTCCATTATATTATTTTCCCTAGGGATATCAGGCTATCTGATAAGAAGATAAAAAAAAGAGAATCTTTTATTGCAGAGGACTATGTTTGGAAAAAATATGTTGATGATAAAAGCAAGTCTCGTTAGAATTATCTTTTTATGTCTACGGTTATTTCTATTGCTTCAATCCCTTTCCACTTTGTTATTTCTAGAGAGGAAGAAAAAATCATCATCATAATATAAAGTATTTGAACTGGAACAAAAAGACACTTCAACAATTTAAGTTATCAAATACTAATCTTTTAATTTTCTAAATAAATAATTAAAAAAATAAAAATCTGGTATGAGTAGTCACACAGCACACAACTTTGGATTCCCGAAGGTAAGAGAAAGTTTGTACTGTGCTTGTCACCAATTTTTGTGTCGACATATATTTAGGCTTCGACAGTACGATACATTTGAATTCAAGATGTAAAATTTATAAGAATGGGAAAATATTTATATTTTGTTACCATTTCTCCTATCCTTCCTATGGAGTACAAGAATAATCTTCAACAGATTTCAATGGCAAAATGAGAATATACATTTTAAAGAGCATCTAAAAAATAGTTAGTTGATTTATGAATTTAAAAAAAATTGTTGGAGCAAATTTTGAGAAAATCGAAAAAACTGAAAAAGTACATCAGTAAAGTACTAGTACTCTTTGGCTAATTTTGTTCAAAAGCTTCGTGTCACGTCCCAGGGGGGTGTCTAACTTAAATATAAAATTTCAACCTCCTAGCTCTTTCCGTTCTTATTTTATTCACAGACAGACATGTCACGAAAACCACTTTTTTTGATTCAGGGGACCTCAAAACATTTCCATCAAAATCTTGACATCGAATTTTTGACATGAATCCAACACTTTCTCTCTCTATATATTAACATATATACAGGTAAGAGAAAGTAAAAAAAAATAATTTTTTTTGAGAAAGACTCTTTAAAAGTCGAAACTAATGAAAATATTCCACTTTGTCAGTCGTCCATTTGTAATAAAGATCTGATAAAAAGAAAAAAAACAATTTTTTTCTTTTTTTTAAACTACATGTCTACTCCAACTGACTATCACAAGTAACATCAAGAGAAACATTCTCTAAGAAATAAATAGAGACGAGAAATAAATGGCCTTCGATGCCCAAAAGGATCTTAAAAAAAAAATATTGGAGACTAATATTTGTTCATCACCAATAATATTAAAGATGTGAATTTTATAGTAGGTAAATAAAAAAGAATAGCAGCAAAAATTATTTCATTTATTGGCCATCTATTCTGACGTTTCGGTCTTGGTCAAGACCATCCTCAGAGCTTGCGGGCTGTCAATATAGGCATACAATCAATAACTCAACGAACTCAATCATATATTCCATGAACATTCGGTTACAGCTATTTAAAAAATATTAGTATGTATAACGATTATTACAATTTAGAAAATACAAAAATTAATAAAATAACCCAATTAGTTGAGTACTGCCTGTACTGTTAATTAGTTGAGTACTGCCTGTCTCAACTAATTGGCTTATTTTATTAATTTTTGTATTTTCTAAATTGTAATTCAATCGTTATACATCTAATATTTTTTAAATATCTGTAACCGAATGTTCATGGAATATATGATTGAGTTATTGATTGTATGCCTATATTGACAGCCCGCAAGCTCTGAGGATGGTCTTGATCAAGACCGAAACGTCAGCCTAGAGGGCCCATAAATTAAATAATTTTAGCTGCTATTATTTTATTTACCTATTAATAATATTAAAGTTTGCCCCGGGCTTGGCGTAGTTAGTAGCGCACCTGCCTTGTATATATACCAAGGGTCGGGGAGTTCGGATCCCAGGCAATCGGATGATTTTATTTTGATACCAAATGGCTTAAATAAAAATGCCTGGACCCCAATATAACTGTTATATATAAGCCTATATATATTTATAATAACGGTTATCGTAAACAGTCTTATATGGCCTAAGTTGCCAAAAAGAGTGTGTATGTGTGTGTGAATGGGGAAAAAAAAATATTAAAGTTAAGATGGATATTTTAATAAATTTTAATTATAAATAAAAATAATTTTTTAAGATGATTAAATGAAGGAATCCACTAAAAGCAATCTCAGGTAAGGAATGCGCGATAATTAGAAGGTGAAAAAGAGAGTGAATTGGTATTAGTAGGGGCAGCTGAGAATTCGGTAGCGTTAAATAAATGAAATGCGCGATTGGATTAGAGCCGCCAGCCGAGCCTAATTGCTTCGAGCTGTAGTGGGTGTCTCTGGAGGGGCTGGCTGGCTGGCTGCCAAGACAGCAACAGCAACCGGCAATGGCACCCGACCACCCCCGGATAATCCAGTTACGGAACAATTCCGGCCATCCGTCCGGTGGGGGGAGGGGGGAGGGGGGGGTTAGAGACACTCCGGCACCCATATTGGCACTCGCCCTACACCCATCTTTAACCATATTTTAGCCAGCTAATTTTATCAAAAGCTAGAGATTGTTAAAAAAAAAATTCAACGATAACAAGATGAAAAAAAAATCTGGCGTGACTAGTCGCACAGCAAGACAACTTTCAAGTTTACGTAAACAATTCATCCGTATATTTTGTTTTCTCTAAATAATTTACTTTCAAAGATAAACTTTGTAAAATATATAAGATTAAAAACTAACACACCTTTATGTATTTAATTCAAATTAATATTTTATGAAAACGCGCTATTTACGTAATGACATTTTTATAAGCTTTTATCTTATCAAAACAAAAATGTTGTTGGCTGTGCGACTAGTCACACCAGATTTTTTATTTAATAAAAAGGGAATAAGGCCTTAAGATAAAGGAGAGATAAAGAGGTTTAATAAGAATGTATTTGAATTCATTAATTATCCTTGAAATAAGAACGATAATTATAAAAATGCCCCTTTTCTAAAAGTAAAGTGAGATTATAGAATAATTTCTTTAAGAAAACAAGAGAATCCAAACAGGTTCAGACTCGAAAGAGATAAGAGAAGTAAAGACAAATGTGTAAAAATATAATTATTAATTAATTTGATATTTAAAGAATTCGACTGGTGTTTGACCCACCAACAAATAAACACACATTTGTAAAATGTGTGTGCTTGCTGTATGATGATTTGATATAAGAAAAACCGGGGGCCGGCCCCAACCCCCCACCTTTTCTTACCCTTCGGTATGGTGCCCGCCGCCTTTCCCTCGGTAAAGAAAGTATTTTCAACTCATGTCGGTTACACCAGAGATTTTTGTCGAGATATAGTTTCCGATAGCGTTTTAGTATTCAAACTTTGCATTTTAAATGTTGATTGCTTGTTAAATAAACTATGGTTATTTTTCAAAATTTAAATCTCCATCATTTGGACATTTTATACACAATATAGATTCGTAAATAAATACAAAATTTCATAAGAATTGGAAAAAAAATTTTAAATGCGTAAAAAAGTTCCAAAGGGGACCCTTTGAAACCCCTTTTGAATCGAAATTAACATACAAATCCCTATAGGAAATTAACATTGGCCAAATGCGAAGATAAGGTAGAAAAATTTAAAACGCGTAGAAAGAGAGAAGATAGTTTTGTGAGAGAGAGAGATATGTTTTCTCCGAAAAAAAAAATGGGCGTTTAAATAATAATTGATTTTTAATCTAACAGACAGAACGCAGGAATTCGCGTCGCTCAGGCTACGCGCGTATTTCGCGGCTGAAAGGCGTTTTTGCTAAGCCACACAGGAAGCGTAATCTGGGCGTACGATCCGGTATTGTGTATATGTTTCAACAACCTTTATTTAATGAATTTATAAATGTATTTATAAATAAAGTATTATAATACGAAAGAAATAGAACTATCGTTGCAAAATTAGGAATTTTATTTAAATCTTATTTTGTGATGACTTAACTTTGATTAAATATTTTCGAGGCTTGTAAATTAGAATAAGATAATACTATTCAATTACCTCGATTCGGACTTTTTTACTAATCATAGATTGGCTGCCAACAAAAAACATATTTTATTATTTACTTTTATTTAGTTAGAGGCGAAAAAACAAGTGTTTTTAACTCTATAAGTTTTTTTATTTCATTACTCATCTTGATGATTCGCCTGTTCGCGCGAAGGAGTTGTAAATTTGTACAACTCGAAAAAGCTGTCGCGCGAAGAGAGCGTTTACGCCGCGTAAGTTCGCCCCCTGTGTGACGGGGATGATACAGTCTTGCCTTATACAACATTTCGCGGCCTTTCGCGGCGTTGAAAAAACGCCAAGCGACGCGAATTTCGCGTTCTGTCTGTTAGAGCCTTTAAT